>CABHPP010128718.1:14250-24886 GCA_902168425.1 Peromyscus attwateri | reverse complement strand
ACAAGATGGATTAGTAAGGAAAGGCCCTTGCTGCCAAGCCTCACAGCCTTGTGTTTGATCCCCAGGACTCCAAGGTGAAAGGGCCAGTAACCCCCCTTCTACAAGTTATCCTTCACATGTGCTGTGTGACAGTCGCATGCTCTCCTTCTCCAAGTAAATACGAAACAAATGAAAAAGATATAATGTGAGTGGAAATGTGGAAATATTCTGCTTATCCAATGGACAGTTGTTAGAATTCTTTTTTCTTTTTTTAGATTTATTTATTATGTATACATTGTTCCACTTGCATGTGTCCCTGCATGCCAGAAGAGGGCACCAGATCTCATTACAGATGGCTGTGAGCCACCATGTGGTTGCTGGGAATTGAACTCAGGACCTCTGGAAGAGCTGCTAAGTGCTCTTAACCTCTGAGCCATCTCTCCAGCCCTTAGAATTTTTATTTTAACGATAATCTACTCAATTTTCCTCCCACTCTGCATTATGAAATATGTGTCTATTCTTCAAATTCTATTCCTAAGGAGTATGGTGCTAGAGTCAAACCCAAAGCCTCATGCATCCTAGGCAAGAGCTCTACCTCAGTGCCACATCTGTTTGCTTTTTGGACAGAGTCTAGTTATGTACCTCAGGTCAGGCTTGAACTCATGATTGTCCTGACTGAGTCTCCTCAGTGCTAGAAGTACAGGTGTGCAGCATCATGCCTTGAAAAGACTATGAGATATTTATAATATTAAAAAACATATTTCTGGCCCATCCAAAATAAGATCCTAGCAAAAAACAAAAGCAAGAGAACACTACACTGAGAAAAAAAACTATCCAGTTTTTATGTTTCCCTGAGAGGAATCGGTTTTTACCATCCAGGGTGAGGCAGGAGGTTAGCATGGGATGTAGTTGATGGCAGGAGGGAGTTGTGCTGTATGTACACTGTTTCTTGACTATACTGACATCTGTTTCTTGTTACAATCTATCACTGGAGAAGCTGAATAAAGGGTGTGAAGGAGCACTTCATTATGACATAGAGCTCCATGTGAATGAAGAATTATCCTAACATTAGAAGTTCCAATACTGAATATTAAAACCAGGCCTGGTGGTACATGTTTATAATCCCAGCACTCAGGAGCCTGAGGTAGGAGGATTGCCAACGTCAAGGCCACTCTGGATGACACAGGGAGATCTTGTCTCCAAACCCAAAAGCAAGGGGGTTAAAAAGACAGCTCAGTCAAGTGAGCTTCTTATCACGTAGCCAGGAGGACCTGAGTTCGGATCCCCAGCTCCAGCAGTTCTCTGGGAAGGCAAAGACAAGATCCCTAGGAGCTGCTGGCCAGATGGCCTAGCTGAGTCGATGAGCTCAGGGTTCAGAGAGATCCTTGTCTCGTGAAATAAAGTGAAGAGTGATCAAGGAAGATGCCAATGTTGACTTATTTTTGAAGGGTGTTGAATTCAGAGCCTCATGAACTCTGATCAAATGTTCTTCTTCTAATCTATGACCCTAGCAATTATTAGTTTTTAAAATACCTCTTGTCCCCAAATCCTTTACAGTGAGAAGTTCAGGCAAACTTAGCCAGTACTGCTTCTCTACTACAAGTGGTGGCAGCTGCTTCTCTCCTTCTCCATGTGGGTCCCTGGGACTGAACTCAGCTTGTCAAGCATGGTGGCAGGTCCCCCCCTTCTCTGAGCCATCTTGCCGGCCCTCAGATATTTTTAAACACTTAGCAGGAAGGTTTTACAAGAGTTATTCTGTATTTTCTTTTTCTCGCTAATGCATTAAAAAATGCCGTCTAGATTTCAAATTCAACAGGGTGGATTAAGTATATACTTGTCTCTTCACTCCCCAAATGCTGACGAGGGAAAAGGATGCAAACCATGCACCAAGAGAACAGAAGATAAGAAAGCTCTCAGGGGAGAGATGAGAAGCAGAGGAGCCAGCAAGCTGGAGAATGCGAGGTCAGTAACTTAACAACCCAGGGAAAGCTGAAACCTTAGCAGAGAGGGCAGGGGTTGAGGGGAAGAGACAGGGGAAGCCAGGAGGAAGTAAGTCCATTTGGGTCTCAGAATTCCAAAAAAGACTAATCAGTCCCTCTAGGTACTCATGAAAGAAGGCAGGCACAAACAGGACAGTTGGATGACAGTTTTAAAAAGACACTTCAGAATCCCGTGTCCTACTCTACATGTACCCTGTCAGAAGATAAGTGGCCAACTCTCTGGAGGGGCTCTGGACTCCTGACTGTCACAGCTGGGGCAGAGCTGACCATTGAAAAGAACCTGTCAAGCCAGAGAGTCTAAACTTGGGCTAGTCTGCAGTATGACAGATAATGCCCCTGCCTAGCTGATGGATAGAAATTTAACCAAAAAATCAGATAAATGACTTCTCTAGAAAGGACAGTTTATAGGTATGGAGTCATGCAAAGGATGTTCAAGCACCAAAGAATAGCTACAGGTGGGTCCCACAGAGGGTTGGACATCATGGCTGACACACATGAAGATGTTAAGTCACCAGGGCTAGAGAGATGGCTCAGTGGTTAAGAGCACTGGCTGCTGGCCGGGCGTTGGTGGCGCACGCCTTTAATCCCAGCACTCGGGAGGCAGAGGCAGGCGGATCTCTGTGAGTTCGAGGCCAGCCTGGTCTCCAAAGCGAGTTCCAGGAAAGGCGCAAAGCTACACAGAGAAACCCTGTCTCGAAAAACCAAAAAAAAAAAAAAAAGAGCACTGGCTGCTCTTCCAGAGGTCCCGAGTTCAATTCCCAGCAACCACATGGTGGCTCACAGCCATCTGTAATGAGATCTGGTGCCCTCTTCTGGCCTGCAGACATACATGCAGGCAGAACACTGTATACATAATGAATAAAAAAATCTAAAAAAAAAAAAGAAAGAAAAAAGATGTTAAGAGGAATAAGTAGCTCTACTAGGGACTTGGTAGATATGATCTTAGCAAATCAGGAAAGGCCTGCTAGCTCCTAAAACAGGAGCCCACTGCAGGACTACGGCCAGGAACTGGAAATGCCAAAGATTTATATACACAGTGAGAAGCTACAAGGCAAGAGGAGCCAGGTATCCAGTCAGTATAGAAGGTGGGTACCTGGGTCCTGCTGAACAAGGCAGAGATCTCATCCTGAACCAACAGTACAAGGCAGGAGACTAGAGTAAGGAAAACACAGGGTAACTATGAACTCAAGTCCAAGACACCCTGTGAGGCTGCATGTGCCGTATTATCCAAGAACCAAGGAATCCAGAGCTTCTAAGCTCCACTGGAAACTAGGGCAGGATTCTTTTAGATCTCCAGGCCAGTAAAGCTCAGAGCTGCCTCTGTTGGAAGGAACTGGAAAAACTGACTCTCAGGAACCCCAGATAACGGCCTGCTCATGATCTTGGTGGCCTCCTTCAATTAAGTCTGATAGGAAATCAGCCACACAGTCTCCATTGGACATCCAATGTTTCCACATCCTTTAGATTGGACAGCTCTACAGAATGGCCTGACAGAATGGATCTCAGACAAAGGCTCTCCCTGGCATTCTCGGTGTCACTGGAGCATGGGGACTGGCAGTTCTAAGACTAAGTCACCCCTAAAAATCTGGTTGATTGGGGCTAGAGAGATGGCTCAGTGGTTAAGAGCACAGACTGCTCTTGCAGAGGACCCAGATTCAGTTCCCAGCATCCATATGATGGCTCACAACCATCCAGTTCCAGGGTATCCCATGCCTTCTTCTGACTTCTTTGGGCACCAGGCATGCATGTGGTACATATCCATACAGGTGGACAAAACATCTATACACATAAAATAAATAAATCTTTAAATTTTTTAAATAAATAAAAATTTCAAAATCTAATTTGGTTGATACATACTTCCATTGAGTTGCTCTCAAGAAATAAGTTTAGGGGTTAGAGAGCTGGCTCGGCTGTTAAGAGTATTGGCTGCTCTTTCAGAGGACCCTGGTTAGAGTCTCAGCACCCACATAGTGGCTCACGATTGCCTGTAACATCAGGTCCAGGTGATCTAACATCCTCTTCTGGTCTCTATAGCAGCGGTTCTTAACCTTCCTAACACTGTGACCCTTTAATTCAGCTCCTCATGTGGTGGTGACCCCCAACCAGAAATCTATTTTCACTGTTACTCCATAACTGCAATCTTGCTACTATTATGAACAGTAATGTAAATATCTGTGTTTTCCAATGGTCTTAGGCAACCCTTGTAAAATGGTCATTAGATCCCAAGGGTCATGACCCACAGGTTGAGAACCACTGCTCTGCAGGTACCTCGTACACAGACCTATATGGAGGCAAAACACCCTCTACATAAAACTAATTAATTAAAAATCTATTTAAGAATAAATAGCAAGTTTAATAAAACTACTCTCTAATAATCAAATGCATCAAGAAGACTACATGTCATACATACTTATGACAGCTCGACCGCCCTATAGCTGAAAGCTCATGAGCCGGTGGGAAAGGCATCACTCTGATGTACGGTCACCCAGTAAATAGTACGGTGTATTCCTATCTAACTATGTAAATTCATAGAAAATAATGACACCTAGTGTCCAAAAGATGTTGTTCTCCTTAGCAATATGGAGCTGGGATTAGTGAAGCCATCAACATAGATGGGCGACTGGGGGATTTGGGTGGCACATCTTTACAAAAAAATGAATATGGGAATTGTCATGTCCTCCTTGTCTGTTAGCAAGAGAGGGTTTCCTGCAATCTTCATCCCGCATGCCTGCATGAGGGCTCAGGTTCCTTTTCAGTGATAAGTCCTGGGGCAAGAGCACTTAGCAGTCCTATAGAGGGGCAGCCTGGGGCAAGGGTGCTTGGCAGTCCTATAGAGGGGCAGCCTGGGGCAAGAGCACTTTGCAGTCCTATAGAGGGGCAACCTGGGGCAAGAGCACTTTGCAGTCCTATAGAGCAGCAGCCTGGGGCAAGGATGCTTGGCAGTCCTATAGAGCGGCAGCCTGGGGCAAGGGTGCTTGGCAGTCCTATAGAGGGGCAGCCTGGGGCAAGGGTGCTTGGCAGTCCTATAGAGGGGCAGCCTGGAGGAAGAGTGCTTTGCAACCTATAGAGGGGCAGTCTGGGACAAGAGCACTTGGAATCCTATAGAGGGGCAGTCTGGGGCAAGAGCACTTGGAGTCCTATAGAGGGGCAGTCTGGGGCAAGAGCACTTGGAGTCCTATAGAGGGGCAGTCTGGGGCAAGAGCACTTGGAGTCCTATAAAGGGGCAGCCTGGGACAAGAGCACTTGGAGTCCTATAAAGGGGCAGCCTGGGGCAAGGGCACTTGGCAGTTCTATAAAGGGGCAGCCTGGGGCAAGAGCACTTGGCAGTCCTATAAAGGGTGGCAGCCTGGGGCAAGGGCATTTGGCAGTCCTAGAGAGGGGCAGCGGGTGGTCCTAGGCTCTGCTGGAGCCACACCCCCAGGACTGAAGCCCAAACCAAAGTAATCTGCTACCACCTTGGAAACAGATTTCCTTCTAGCCCTGGTGATAAAGCGGATAACTTCCTAAATACCTAGTGGAACAGTCACTACTAAATTCTTCTAAAGCAAGTTTCAAACATGATTTGTCACACCCTCTTTCCTGTCCGGCTCATCAGCCAAGTCGCCATGCGGGACGGCTCTCTGGAAAGGTGGACTCACTCACCTCTGCCACCTTCTTCTTCAGGTTGTCCCTTCCCATGTAGGAAGCTTGCTGGGAGAGGATACCCTCTTCTTTTTGAATCAAGGCCGTCAAGTTGTTTTTAATATTCTGATATTGTTTCAACAGCTCCAGAACACTTCCGCACTGTTCAAGGCTAGGCAGGAAAAAAGAAAAAGAGAAACAGCCTGAAAGTGACGCTGTGTGATCTGTCGTCACAACTCATGAGTCACAGACGACTTTCCCTCTCCACATGGCTTGATTACATTACCAAGAACGATGATACAGCAAATAGATTGTAGAAATAAATAATCACCAGATTTGTACCTTTACTAATTATGTTAACATGTCAACACACATAAGCTCTGGGGAGATATACAGGATTACATGTCAACACACATAAACTCTGGGAGATCTACGGGATTCACACCTTGACAGAACCAGCATTTCCATCCCATCAACCACAAGACCCATTGGAATGACAGCCCCTGGCTAGCATTATTTTAATAATGAGATTTTTAAATCGTATTATTACACAACCCACTTATGGGACCATCTATTCCACTCATTCTCAGCTCAGCCCTTTTTAGAAAGTAAACCAGTTCAATGAACATGGGAGTTAACTTGGTTTCTGGTAGAACTAGGTACTCCCTAGTCCTGGGACTTTAAAGAAGGCACTTTGATCTATGAAATTAGACTAGATCATATGTCACAGGTGGGCTTTATCATGGCTTCCTCAAACACAGGTTCTGTCTACATACAGGGCATGCTGAAGCATGGGTGAAGAAAGGTTAACTTAAGGGAAGGCACATGGTGGTTCAGACTTCCCACAGCAAACAGGTCATGTGCTTCCTGAAGGAGACAGGGAGGGAAGTGGTCCCAGCCATAGAGGTGGGCACTGTCAGGATGTGCCAGAATGTCATGTGACAGACGTTGGCCTGTGAACTCCAGCATGAAGCCCTGCATTTGTCCCTCTCTGAGTCCAGGGGACGCATTTGCCATACAAACACTTCAGAATGTTGACTCCACAGACACATTTTCAGACTCAGGAGGGATTTTTCTCTTACCTCTCTGTGAGAGAAGCTTTCGTCGCCTCCCACAAGGCTGCTGTATCTTGACACTGTTGAATCACCATTTTCTCTTTGCCATCTTTGAATTCTGGGAGAGAATCAGCCATTTTTTGTATGCGCATCTTCTCTTCTTCAAATCCATCTAGGTCCTTATCCAGCCTGAGTAATGACTTTTTCCTTGAGTGTGGAATTTCAAAAATGTATTAGCCAGTTGTTAACCAAGTTGATTCAACAAAAAACACGGGAAATGTCAAGAATGCACTTTCATTGTCCTCATGAGATTAATGGCGAATTAAATATTCCTACTACAAAGGAATTCCTGAGTAATAAGTACAGGAATTTATTCCTGCATTACAGAGATCAGAGAGCTCCTTGCATTACCAGAATACTATTTGGCATTTTAATTAAATATAATAAATGTACTAAGCCAAAAGCAATAGCATTTTCCCCTTTGATGAACATATGTATGTATGGGCATATGAGAGAAAACACAGAGACTGTATGAAGAACACATAACATGAACAGAATAGATAGGTGGTTGAACAAAGCCAGGCCTCTAAGGAAGGGAGGAGGAACCAAGGAGGAAGGAAACAATGGGACATTATGCACGTCACGTACAAAAAGCTCTCCCAATTCTAAAAGGAGCTATTGAACTAAGGGTTTACCCTGAAATCCAACCCTGGAGAAAGAACGCCATTGCATAAACGTAAACTGTTAACTGCCCAGGCTCTACCTCCTCACTTCCAGTTCGTCCTGGAATCTGCTTCTCACCCACTGGCTTGCACTCCTTACTCATTCACCCAAACTGAGATTCCTAGCACCCTCACACTGGGAAATGCCAGCTCCGTCTAGGTCTTCACCCTCCTCCACTGGCCAGAAGCACCTCACACAAATAGTTACTTCCTCCTGGGTAAGGCTCCCAAGCCACTCTTGATCTCCCTACACCCCCCATCTTCAGCTGGTGCTTCCTTATCGCACTGATCTCTTAACACAGAGTACCCTTGAAGGCACAGTTTGAACCCCTTCTCATGGTCATCTAAACTCAGTTCTTTGGCAAGTGTCAGTCAACCTCATGACTTGAAACAGCAATCAGATGTGCATCTCCAGCTCAGGCCTCTCTCCTGACATCATTCATCTTTAAGCCATGTTGAGATGGCTACATCAAACCTACCATTTCTCAAAAGGAGCACACCCCATCTGTCATAGCTGGAAAAGGTCAGCCGTTCTCATGCATTAATGGTATCTCCATTCTTCTAGCTTCTCAGGTCAAACACTGGAAACTACATAGCACCTAAACATTTTCCAACTCACCACTGGTCCATGACACCATCATCCCTCCCTCCCTGGGATAGCATCTCCTAGGCTCCCTTAGTCTATTTTTTGTATATCAGCTATAGAGAGCCAGTTATGGTTTAAACCACATCATTTCCTGCTGTTTAGAACCCTCGAATGACATCCAGGTCACTCAAAGAGAAAGCCCAAGTGGCAACATAGCCCCACATGAGTTCTCTCCATCCCACCCTTAACATCTCATTTCCATTTCCCTCCCCACAATGCTGTATTTCCCACCTCCTTGCCTCTCCACACTCATACCTGGCTGTCTACTACGGATCCCTCAGCCTGAAAGGCTCTTCCTCCAGGTGGTCACCAGGCTTGCTCGTATGTTTTATTTGATACACATTCTGTTCACAGTGATACTTCCCATGACTGCTCACCTGTCCATCGCAACCACTGACTCCTTCCCTACTCAGCTTTGTCTCCTTAGGTTTGGTCATCTCCAGTCCCACAACATATCTTACCCCTCCTAGACACTAATGAGCTCTAGAAGAGTCGAGAACTTTCGGCCTATTGGGTTAAGCGCAGTATTCCCAATACCCTAAACTCCTGGCATGGAATATCTATTTGCTCTATTCATAGCTACATGGATATGCAACTGTCATTTATAAACCTATGGCTGTTAATTCACATATTAACATCCATTGCTTTTGGTGAACATGCAATTAAAATTTATTAAAGTAATAACTACACAAACAATTAGTTCAATACCTCATTACATGCTGGGGCACTCTATGGATGAAAGTCTCATTGGGCCTGAGGGGGAATTTTGGAGGGAAAGGTATAGTTAACTAAGGGACGTGGGTGAGCTAAAAACTCCTAAGAGACCACCCAGTCAGAGAAGCTACAGCGATAGGGGGAGGGAAATGTTTGGGATATTTATTAAGAAGAGGAAGAAGATTCCACAAGAGTAACTCCTGCTAAGGCCTCAGTGTTCATGATCGATCTGGCGGCCATATTCTGAGTGCTGAAATTAAAATGGCTTGTATACTGCCAACCTCATTCAGATCCCACAATGCCTCTTTGAACTCAGCACCACTCTAATCCTGCTGGGAGGGGAGGAGAGCACCAGAGAACTAAGGAAGTACAGGGACACGCGATGGCAGGTGGCCTTCGACCATAATTCCTTTTATTTTGCCATGGCCGGCCCTGTCAACTGGAAAGGGGCAAGAATTACTTCACACCTGTGTGGGGTGATCTAGATTTGAGTAGCTGAGGTGTGACGACCCACACTAACTGTGGGCAGCATCATGCCATGGGCTGGGGTTCCGGTAGAGAATTATGAGAAGACAGTGACCTGAACACTAACATCTGTGGCTCTCTGCTTCCTGATGATGGTCAGCAGAGGCCTTGAGCAGCCGAGGCCAGTATTTCCCGCCATGACCTACTTAACTCCCAAACTGTGAGCCAGTAATGCTTCCTCTGGGGGGGCTCCTTTGTCTGTATTTTATACAAGCACAGGGAAACGTAACTGAGAGGAGCGGCTGAGACATGCATGAACTACGTGGGTGGGACCTGCTAGGTTTTTCACCCTTAAGGGAAGGCCACACTGCACACAGAAAAGAATGAAGGACCAAGAGAGTAACTTATGTCCTTCACTTGCCTCTCACTCCACTTCTCCCATGTCCAGGAAAAGAAATGCTGCAGAAGCAGGTTAAAAAAAAATGAACATTTTGAAGAGGAACCTTATCAATAAAAAGTAAGTTTTCCTGAAAAGTCCATTGAACAGAATGCAGAATACCAAACAGTCAGAGATAGAAAGATCCAGAAGTATTTGCAAACACAGCAAGTGTCACTGTGGATGACACCATTCTTACCGATGTTTCACGGCTGGAGCGGTGGGATCCTTCAGACCAACTTTACTGATCTGATTCTGGATGTCTTGAATGTTTTTAAAGAGCTCGTGATTTTTGGAACTACAAGCCTCCAGTAACGTCTTGTCCTCCGTAAGTCCTTCTTGTTTACTCTGGCCATGCGAGTCTGAGAACTTCACTGGCACAGCACCAAGAAGTTTCTCACAGGTGGTGTACTCCCCTCCCTCGGCATCTTTAACGTCTATGCCAAGCATCCTCAAGCGTTCATCCAAAGGCCCAGCCTTCTCGTTCATCAGGAGAATGTCTTCCTCAACAGTTCTCACTGCCGGAGTATCCTCTGGTGCATTGGAAGCACGAGAGTCTGCAGGAGGCTCGGCAGAGAGCTTAGCTGCTCTCAGAGAAGCCAAAAAACCTTCCAGAGCCTCCAGGGCATCTTCCCTCATCTCTACCTTCCGGTTCACGGCCTCCAGCTGGAGTCTGCATTTTAGCACAATATCCTGTATTGCACACTGATCTAGTGTGTGTAAATCCCTTGGTATAGCGTCACTCGGCTCCTTTAAATTGGCACATATTCTGATCTGCTTTGCTATGGAATCTTGGATATCCTAAAATTAAAAAGTAAAACAAAACAAAAACTGTGAAAAGAGAAAGAAGCCCTGGATTGAATCTCATGCACCATGCTCATGCATGGGTAGCTGTGTGTATGCATTCACTCACATGTGTGCGAGTGATTTCGATTTCGATTTCGATCTCTCTCTCTCTCTCTCTCTCTCTCTCACACACACACACACACACACACACA
>CABHPP010128718.1:0-14150 GCA_902168425.1 Peromyscus attwateri | reverse complement strand
ACACACACACACACACACACACACACACACACACACACACAGAGCACAGCACAAACTAAGACAGAGAGAACAAAGTACTGTCTAAATTTGATCTACAAAAATGTGTCTGAGTTGAACCAAAGCCGAAGGTGTTAGAATCAGGAAACATCTCAATAGCAAATGAGCCAAAGCTGACTGTCTTTTTTATCGAACACCTTTCTCATGCTTGAATTCCCCAAAGAAAACAAGTACATAGATCTACTGCTTCAAAGAAAGTAATTACAGACCAACGGAGAGAGTGACATGTCTGACTGTGATCGGAGGATATTTAAAATGCCGTCAGGAATGAGTAAACTGAAGAATATGCCAGCTTCAGCCTTTGAGCCATCACAGTGTTTAGAAATTCAGTCACTGAGGCCTTCCTAAGAAAGGCTTTATTTTGAACTGAAAGAAAATTTACTTTACTTACTCCTTGGTACCTACCGTTAACTTCAGGGAACAAATGAGAAATGAATAACAGGTATAAATTATTAAGGTATTTATATCATAGCTTCAGCTCTAAATAGACACTATAATTTTTTTTAAAAAAAGTTAAAAAATCTTTGAACATCTGTAAGTCTGAAGAACTGAAGATCTCGTAAATACACTGTGAGAATTTACTCACCCGGAGGTTCTGATAGATGCCATCAACCTCCACAGGATGCAGGTCCTGGATAGCCACTGTACAGAAGGGCAGGTGGGGGTCACAAAGGCGAGCACACTCCTTCTCCAGGGGCAGTACGATCTGCAGGGCCATCTCCAGTGACTCCATTCTGGGGGGGAGAAACAAACCAGACGTGATGGGAAAATAGTAAAAGCTGTCCTATAAACACATGCTAACACTGCCGTTTAGCCAAAAGAAGGGAACAGTTACCCAGTAAAAATATATATAATGACATGTACAAACCATCATAGTAAAACCCAAACCCACAGATCCAAAGTGCCAAAGGAGTTGGGCAGGGCTATAGCTCAGTGGTGAACTGCCTTGTCCGGCAAGCATGAAGCTCTGTATTTTATCCTCAGTACTAAAATATAGATAAGTCAAATTCAAAATGTCAAATAATGTATCCAAGTACACACACACACACACACACACACACACACACACACACAAACAAACACACACACCATCCACTCATTCGAACATTTATTTAGGAAGAGATCCGGGTTCACTATCATCCTGGCCGCCTGGGACAACTCCAACTCAGTTCTCTAGTGCTGATGATTTGCTTGTTTTGTTTTGTTTTGAGACAGGGTCTTATGCAGCCCAGGTTGGCCTTGAACTTCCTAGGAAGCCAGGGTGAGTTTAAACTTCTTATCCCAAACCCTAAGATTACAGGTCCGCAGCACTCCATCCACTTCACATGGTGCCTAGGACAGGAAGCAGGGCTCCGTGCACCAGCAAGTTCTCTACCACCTGAGCCAAATCCTCAGCCCCTCTGATGTCACCACGACCCATGTTCCTCTCCTGCCCTTCAAGGCATTTTAGCACCTAAACATTCTATATAAGTTAATGGCTGCCACACCGAATGGAAAATTGTTATTAAGCATACTAAGCATTTTTCTTTGAAAATACAAAACTTTCTTCTTTGAAATATATGAATAAAAATGAAATTTAACTTGGACTTCAGGACTAACAAACCTCGAAATTATTTTATTGTAATTATGGAATTGTCACATTTCCATATTACAAGTATAATTGCTTTTCAGGAGTATGGAAATAAATGGGGCCCAGCAAACAGGTCCCACCAATAATAATTTAAAACATCACCATGTGTAACACACAGACTCTCTGAGTCTTGGCTGCTGCCAATGTAAGAGGGGTGGGGATATGTGCTGGGAACACATAGCCCAACCTCATTCATTCATTCATTCATTCATTCATTCATTTGTTTGTTTATATGTGTATGGGTGTTTTGCCTATATGTATGTTACGTGCAACATGCATATTTCTGGTGCCCATGGAGCCCAGAAGAGGGTGTTGGATTCATTGGAACTGGAGTTATGGAAAGTTGTGAGTGGCCATGTAAGTATCGGAAATTGAATCGGATCCTCTGGATGAGTAGCCAGTGCTCCTAACAGCTGAGCCATCTCTCCAGCCCTCACCCTTGGGTTCTATGTAGGACAATAACAACACTGTCATTTTAGAAAGGAAGGAGTCAATGCCCTAAAAGGTTGTAACTCAGAGAAGTCCACATCCAAGGAGAGATATGGCCTTTGAAACTAGAAAGACCTTAAGGTCCTCCTGGGTTTCTAGCTAGATTACATGACCTCTTTTGTATCTGTTTCTTTATTGGTAATCAAAGGTGCAGGAGTTAGCAACTTGGCCTCAGCCTGGTGCAAACTGTGTGGTGATGGGACGAACCATTAGTAGTCGGGGCCTGGCGGAAGGAAGTTAGATCACCGGGGGTCACTGGGAATGACCTTGAAGGGACTGAGGGGACTCCGGCCCCTTTCTGTTTCTCTCTGCTCTCAGCTGCTAGCAAGGGGACAGGCTTCCTCTGCCATGCACACCCACCATGACCTTCTCTACCACCATGGTCCCAAACAATAGGACCAACCTCTGAAGGCTGAGCCCAAACAAACCTTTTCCCTCATTCACTTGATCTATTTGTCACAGAGACAAAGTTCACAGGACGATCTTCTCACTGGATTGTGATAACTACCTGAAATATTACAGTACAGTGGCAGTCTCCCTTAAGATGACTCACACACTTAGCAATGGACCAGTTGGTGGTTAGCAAACCTGAGAAGTACCTGGTGCTCAGAAGCCTCTGGAGCTCGTGTTTTTCTTCCTCGAATAGGTCTCTGGCCTGGGCTAGTGCAGGCTTCTCTGGGTCGCTCACCAGACTTTCTAAATTCAGTGAAGTGACTTCGAACTCACCCCAGCGAGCATCGGTGTCAGCTGTTAGGACCTAAGTGAAATGATGAGTCAGTTTGTCAGGTCACTGGTCAAAGGCTCACTTACCCTTATCTCACAAAACACAATGTTCCACATGAAATGCGTTTGTAATATATGTCAGTCACTCATAAATGAACTAGCCTATGGGCAACAATGGTATATAACTCTCATTCAGGGACCAGGAAGAAAGATAAACAAGTAGGGTTACCTGTCACCAAGCCTGACAACCTGAGTTCTGTTCCTACACACACACACACACACACACACACACACACACACACACACACCACTAAATAAAATGTAATTAAGAGAAGGAGGAGGAGGAGGAGGAGGAGGAGGAGGAGGAGGAGGAGGAGGAGGAGGAGGAGGAGGAGGAGGAGGAGAAGGAGAAGGAGAAGGAGAAGGAGAAGGAGAAGGAGAAGGAGAAGGAGAAGGAGAAGGAGAAGGAGAAGGAGAAGGAGAAGGAGAAGGAGAAGAAGAAGAAGAAGAAGAAGAAGAAGAAGAAGAAGAAGAAGAAGAAGAAGAAGAAGAAGAAGAAGAAGAAAAGAAGAAATCTCATTTAATGAAGTTAAGCCAGTTGCCAATACGGCCTTCAAAGGCATCCAAAGCCACGGCCCCCGGGACAAACACACGCACAAAAACAAGTACAGGAGCCGCAGAGATGGCCCAGTCGGTGAAGTGCCTGTCACACACGCCTGAGGAACTGAGTTTGGATCCCCATCACTCAGGTAAAAGCTGAGCGCGGGCTGCAGGTCTGCCATCTCAGCACCGGGAGGCCGAGACGGGAGGACTTAGGTTCTAGGAGCTCCGGGGTCAGTGAGAGACCCTGTCTCAAAAGATAAGGTGGAGAGTGTTAGAGAAGACACCCAGTGCTGGCCTCCACACGCATGGACAAGCATATGTACACACACACACACACACACACACACACACACACACGCGCACACACACGCACGCACACACGCACGCACGCACGCACTTGTGAAATAACAGGTACTCTGCTTTCTCTAAGTAGAAAATTGTTACATTCTAAACTCTAAACACACCTTTAATTCCAACACTCACAAGGCAGAGGCAGACTGATCTGTAAATTCAAGGCCAGCCTGGTCTACATAGTGAAAGCATGTGAAAAAAAAAAAAAAAGTGAGTGAAATTTATTTATGGCTTATAATTAAACATTTGTACTTCTGTACTAGTCTAATTCCTTTTCTTGAGTTCTTTTTTCTTTTAAAGTGTGTGTGTGTGTGTGTGTGTGTGTGTGTGTGTGAGTGAGAGAGAGAGAGAGAGAGAGAGAGAGAGAGAGAGAGAGAGAGAGCGAGATCACTTGGAGCAGGAATTACCAAAGACATCGGTGCTGAGAACAGAACTTCTGTCCTCTAGAGGAGCGGCGGGTGCTCTTGACCCCAGAGAGGAATCATCTTTTCAGACATTACCTGCACATCCGCCAGCCTAGCCTGCAGGCAAGCACTGGCCCTTTCGTTTTCACTGGGGAAGTCAGCCGTGAGCCTGGCTTTGCTGTCTCGCAGGTGGCATTCAAGAATCTCTCTTTGTGTATCATACCTGGGAGAAAATTCAGTGCAACATTACTCAGTGTGGGGGAGGGGGAGTGGGGGCAGGGCAAAGGATGAGGTATGTATATATGCACTTATATGAAAAGTGACACAGTGAACCCTGTTTCTTGTTTGCTAACCAAAAAATTAAATGCATTTAAAACATTAATTTTAAATTAAGATAGAAATATTTTAAAATTACTATCAATTGTGCATGCAGAAACACTCAAGGAATTTCTGCTTAAACTGGGGCCACCTGCCAAAATTACAACTAAAGAATAATACACATTTTAAAAAAGACTTGATGCAGGCAGGTGAAGTGGTTCGGTGAGCAAGGCACCCACTGCCAAGCCTGACGACTTGATTTTGATCCCCAGGCCCCACAGGACCCACGTGGCGGAAGGACTCCTATAAGTTGCCCTCTGTTTCCACACACTTGCACCCACACCCATACCCACATCACAAATGAATGGAATAAATGTTAAAAAGGCTTAATGCTAAATAAGCTTTCAAATAAATAATGTTAAACAATAAAAGCTCAATGTTAAAATAGCTTAGTAGTTAAAGGTGCCTGCTGCCAAGCACAATGACATGAATTTAATTCCCAGAACCTATAGGGGAAGAAGAGGACAGACAGACACACACACACACAAATAACTAAATGTATATATACACGTGTGTGTGTGTGTGTGTATGTGTGTGTGTGTGTACATGTGCGCGTGTGTAAATGCATGTTGTCAAAATTGGTGAAAGAGTTTCGGTGGCTCTTCACTGCTCAACAGGAAGTTACCTTTCCCATAAGTCATTTAGAGGCGCACTGCAATCCTTTCCTTCCTTCTCCATAATGCTTTCCTCTGGCTGAGGCTTTAATTCTGGCGTCTGGCTGACATTCTTCATGGGTTCCATTGCCTAAGCAAATATGCAAAATAGTAAAGACAACACCTCAAACATCTTCACAGGTCAGTAGAACGCAAAGGCTTTATGATCAGAGATCTATTGTTGGCTCTTTATAGCCAGAATCAGGAGAGAATACGAGTCTTTGAGGTGTCACGGCTCAGGACGAAACCTTCTCACAGGCCAGAGGACATTGACAAGATGACTGTGGCCTTCTAACAGGTAAGGAGCACAGCCAGGCTCCCGCTGCTGACTCTGCATCGGGCCTCAGGGACTCCGTCAAAAGTAGCAGCCCTGAAAACAGGCCTTCCTCATTCCACACCTGCTGTCTGGCACACTGCACTGTGCCATGTAGGAAATGTCAGTTTCTCTACCTTCAACAATTTCACAAGTTCAATTCCCAAGGTAGGCAAAACACATTCTACTGAGAAGGCAAATGGCCCAAATTATCACATTATAGGGTCGTCTGTGAAGACCACAGTCAGCTTTATCCAACCTCAACAGCAGCAGACACCATTTGTCTTCAGAATTTATGCGGAGCCACTGCCGGTACTCTCAGAAGATTGCTAGGCACACTGCAGCTGCGATTGGCATCATTCTAACTCTGAGGAATGTTCTTCCTTGCAGTTTGTAAAGTGGGACCTCTTAGTTGATGAAAACAATCAGAGAATTAAACCAACCCTCATGAGAACTGGATGGCTCTACACTTAGCCTTCTACATTGAGAATATTTGTGCAATAGATCACCCCCATTTAACACCTTTTCAGTTGACAGCTGTTTATCTGGTGTCTCGAGCGGTGCCTTGCTGGGGGCGTCCCTTCCGCCATTCTCAGTTGCGGTCAAGGCATCCCTAGAAAGAAATCATGACTGGTTATTAGAGGTGGGGGCGGGTATGGAACCTTAAAAAGCATGAATCACATTGATGTCGTTTGTGCGAAGGCTTCTTCTAGCTTGATTCTGAAGCACGGCTCGTCTTCCAAAGCACCAACCTCTCCTCCGGCGAGCCTCCCTGGGAGGACTGCAGGGTTCTGTGAATCTCGGAAGCACACTTCAGAAGTCTCTGTATCTTTTGTTCGTAATCTCTGAGGGCTCTCTTTAGTTCTTGTTGACGCTCTGGTGAAGGCAGCTCTTCACACAGCACCCTCAAGACACCCACGTGGTGTTCTAGCTGGCTCGCCACACTTTCCGGAGAAAAGCAAGCCTACGGCAGGGAAGAAAGTACAATCCGGGCTTCAGCTGAGGACACACGTGATCAGAAACTCCGGGAGTGTGTGTGACTCTGACATGAGCTGAGTATGGTAACAGGGACTCAGGAAACGTGATCTGGGAGTTAACCCTGAAAGAGTCGCAGTTCAGTAACTGACATGCAAATCACGGTCTGTCCCACCAGGATGTGATGAGCACATCACCACCTGCCCGCTTCACAGAGGGAGCCATCCGAGCTGGATGTGGGAGGAAAGAGGAGTTCTCTAAGGGTGGCTGGAGGACTGTCTCAGATTCTCTTCCTGTGGATACCGTCAAACATCCTGATGAAAACAACTTAAGGAGGAAGTGTTTAGTTTCTCTCATGGTTCCAAGCACAGTCCGTCACAGCAGGAAAGTCAGGAAGGAGGAGCTGGAAGCCACTGGCCACACCACTCCCACAATCAGGAACCGGAAGGATGAATGCAAGCTAAGCACTCAGCTCACTTCCTCCACTCCATACAGTCTAGGCTCCCCTGCCTAAAGAATAGCCCTATTATATATCAGCCAGTCCAGCTGACCCCGTATGGGCATGCGCAGACACCCATCTCCCAGGTAACTCAGCTTCTGCGAAGCAGACAATGAACACAAGCAAACCCATCACAGAAGTCACCTCCACCAGTGACAGGAGATGACAGGGAGTAAATGCTCTGACAGCACAGGTCCCCTGCTGCTGATGGAGTGCTCAGCCTAAGAGAGAGACATTGAAGGGACATCCTGGAGCCTTCTAAAGAGATTAGGGCTGTCCTTGGAGAGGGCAGAGAGCTACCACTGGGACCCAGGAAAATGGAACCTGTGCTTTGAAAGGCTAGTTCTGGGGGCTGGGGGTATCGCTGCCTTGGTAGAGCGCCCGTCTTACGTGCATGATGCCTTGGATTTCAATCCCCAGCACTGTCCCTGACCCCCAAACCAGCAAATTGTTGTGTCGAAAGACAATGAAGCCGTTTTCTTCCTAGCAGATTAAGGGAAGTGGGACATGATGGATGGAAGAGAAGAAGCCGCTGGACTGACGGAACGAAGCCGCTCAGCTACGGAGGCTCCAGTGGAGCGGGGAGAAGGCGAGGGGATGGAGACGGCTGAGACAGCAAAGCCGTTCATCACCAAGATGCCAGGAGAGGAGGGGGCAAAGCTTGAGAGGCGAGGTTACCGACTCCGTTCTAGACGAACCTGAAGTCCCTGACGAACATTTATGATACCCACCAGTCAGGGGGAGACTAAGGAGACCCGGGGAAAGACTTTGCTGGGGAAACGTAGGCACAACCATAAGCAGGTGAATAAACAGTCTTGAGGGTATAAAACTGCGTGCTAAGGATGGATGAAAGTGGCAAAAATGTAGACTATCCCATCCAAAAACTAAAACATTGAGGAAAAGAGAAGAAGATGGGGAAATCTCTGAAGGATAGTAAACTATAGCTCCCTTTCAGTACATATATATGTGTGTATATATCTGTTTTATATATATATATATATATATCATATATAGGTATCTGTACGTCTGTGCAAGGGAGAGTACCACTGTGAGAGCCACAGAAGTTGACAGTCAAAAAGAAAAGAGGACTCAGAGCTATCCACTACACAGATCCAATCAAAGATGCTGGAGACCAAAAAGACATCATCAGCTTGGCCCCCCAAGATCCTGTATGACTCAAATGCTCATTTTCACAAAGCACTACTTTTGAGGACCTGGTATCCTGACAAACAAACATCTGTACTACAGCAATAGTTGAGACCGTTATGACCAGTCTCAGGAGCAGGGGGGTCCCCAGGCATCACGAGTGAAACATGAGACAAGGACTGTGGCTGAGATTTCTCACTTCAGATGGGCAAGAAGCACAAGGTCCAGTTAGAGCCCCGACCACCTAAGTGTCGAGTCTGTGGGTATGAGCAGGCTAACATGATTTCCACAGCACAGCCAATCCCAGGCCACAAACTTGCACCGTGGTTACCCAGCAAACACAGAGGCAAACAGCAGTGGCTGTGGGGTGCCTTTACCTCATGTTCCTTGGCGAGGCCCCTGGTCTTCCCTCGGCGGATCAATTTCTTCTCTTTGTTGATTTGCTTTTCAAGTTTTGCAATATTGTCTCGAAGCTTTCCTTCTTCCATGTCTACTTTTAGTTGTTGGATATACAAAGAAATTTCCCGATGGAGGGGCTGCAAACAACAAAGGGTGTGTGTGCTAATCCTGAGAAGACGATATCCTGAGCTCTTTCTCGTCCCAACGAAACAACCGTAGAAATAAAAGGAAGGAAGCAAAGCTGGCACCGTGAGCTCATTAGTCACCCCCATTATCTTTGGGAGAATGTAACAGCATTGCAGATCCGTAAACCTATTTCTTTCTTTCTAACAACTAAAAACGTGTTTTAAACTGTCAAAGATGCTGTTGAGAAAAGACAAGCTACAGATTGAGGGGAATACCTTAAAAAGACACATCTGAGCCTAAGGAGACATAACAAGCAGATGGACGTGTCCTGGATGGGGTCCTGGAGCAGACAAAAAGCATTACGAGGGACGGCATGAATCTGAGGCAGCTCAGGCTTTAGTGAATGACCACCTCCATCATGGCTCACTCACGGGACAAATCCTGCACTAGAACTCTCTGAACTACCTCTGCCATGGTTCTTTAAAGTGAACACTGCTCTACTCTGGAAGTCCACTTATAAAAGGCTTAAATGGTGTGTGTACACCTTGAATCCCAGAACTTGGGAGGCAGGGGCAAGAAGGATCTCAGTGAGTCAGGCTTGCCTGGTTTACACAGTGAATTCTAGGCCAGCCAAGGCTGCAGAGGAGACCCCGTCTCAAAAACAAACCAAAAATAAATTTTCAGGAAAACCATTAGTAGATTTTAATTCAATTACATAGACATCCCTTGATCCAGAAACCCCTCCCTGCTGGAGATACTAAAATCCAAGGATGCTCAGGTCCCTTATGGAAAGTGGTATGGCATTTGCATATTACCTCACACCCTCTAATACACTGCAAGTCCTCTCTAGTTTATATATAATGCTTAATATAATGTAAATGCTATGCAAAAGCCGCTATTCTGTATTGTTTAGTGAATCCTGAGTGGATGGGAGGAAGGTTGTACACCTTCAGAAGAGACACAAGTCTTTTTTCAAATATCTTTGACCCACCGTTGTTTGAACACATGGACACAGAACCCAAAAATATGAAGAGTGACTATACTGATTAGACGCATACATATATTCATAATAATCATTTACGGAATATATCCTCTGTGACTTATGTAAATCTTTGTAACAATCCTACCAGTTAAATTGTGTTATCCCCATTTAACTAGTGAGGTTCCTAAAAGTTTAGTGACCTGTGCAGGGTCACAGTTTCATCTCCACCAAGCCTTTCCCTGTTTCTCTAGGGAAATCTGCCTGGACACATGCTTTACTATATTATCTCAGTCAGGATCCGGCCAGGAAATTAGAAACATGCTCAACTTTTCATTCTGGGGATATTAAATGGCTCCAGGCAAGGAAGTTCAGACTACTCAAATGAAGAAAAGTGATCTAGAGAAAAGGAAGAGGAGAAAGCTGCTCCACCCCAGGAGCCATGGAGACCATGATGCTGGAGAATATAATACATGCTGCTGCTGAGACGTTGTGACGAGGCAGAGAAAGAACGGAGGCTCTCCTCTTCTTCCTCCAGTTGCATCAGATCTATGAAGTATTATCCCAGGCTGAGGCAGACCCCAGTTAAGGCAGAGCCCGGGAAGTGGCTCCTCTAACTGTATCGCGGAGTAGACAGAGGAAGCCTGGAATGGCTCTGCTGACGAACAGGCCCTGCACCAGAGCCCTGAGCCCAAGGCCCACGCTGTTCTCACCTCCCACTTGGCACACACATCTCGACGCTGCTCTTCCAGGTGCGGCTCCACATCACCTGGGACATTACGCTTCAGTTCTTCAACAGCTTGCAGATACTTGGCCAGACTGTTGGTATTAAAAATTCCCAATGCTTCCTGGAAAAAAAAAAAAAAAAGAAAATCATGGAAATCTGATCATAGTGCCAGATTCTTTGAGCTCCTTTGATATGTTTTTAGCTGGGAGAAGCAGAAGGGGAGTTGATGGTGACAATCTGAAATTTTACAGGAGGCATTTTTTTTTTTGGGGGTAAGTTGAGGTTGGTGACCTATTTCTGTATTTTAAGTTCTTTCAAAATGATTACAAAATATGTTTTATTGCAAGGTCTTTACCTACTCGATATTCAAAAATGATAAAAATTAGTATAAAAATTTACTGTAGGATTTATGTGGCAAATATTTAATACTGTGCATGAGCAATGTTATGTATCCAGGAGGCACCATTACCTCATCATCAACTCAAAGGCTTGCCCAAGGCCAGTCTACAGACAGACGGCCCCACCCCAGGGAAAGACCTGCGGTGAACAGCCAGGTACAGACTGGCTGGACCTGCAGCTGCTCCTGCCCTGGTAGGCTCTCTGAGAGCAGAAACCTGACTTAGGTAATCAGTGATGACAGAACAAAAAATAGATGGGGAAGTTTGTGAGAAGGGCTGAAAACCCACAGGAGAAGGAAGGATTCTGGAGAAGGAAATTACACAGGGTAGAGAGTCATTCATTCACACAATACTCATTTATTAAGCACCTACTGTAGACACAACACAATGCAGAACCCCAGGGCCCTTCTCTCCATGGCTTCTTTGATAACTGCTATATTTGTGAGCTGAAAAACACACTCATGTCAGTGTGGGCTTCCACTGCCTTCCCATCAATGGAGGGTATCGGGGTAGGATCCAACTGGACATGGTCTTACTTCTATGATGAAAACGTATCTTCACTAAATGGCCCAGTCCAAAACAGATCTGTAGTCTCAAATTCCATACTGTCAGGGAGAAGAAAATGGGACAAAAGCTGATGTCCTTCCCTCACTGAGGAACCTCAGCTTTTTTTTTCTTTTTTCATGAATTGTTTATTTATGCATAGGTATGTTTGTCGGTATGTGACCATATGCATGCCTGTGGAGGGCAGAAGAGAGCATTAGATCCCCTGAAACTGGAATTACAAGCAATTGTGAGCTGCTCAATGAGGGTCCTGGGGACCATACCCGGGTCCTCTGCAAAAACAGGTGCACTTAACCAGGGAGCCATCTCTCCAGCCAATTTCTTTTCTTTTTTATAAGCCCATATATGGGACTCTTCTGAAATCCACTTCAGCAACTGATTGATTGACTTCTTGCTTTTCTGAAGTAGATTCTAATGTAGCTCAGGCTAGCCTCCAGCAGCTATATAGTGAAAGATGACTGAGAACTCCTGATTCTTCTGCCTCAGCTTCCTGAGTTCTGAGGTTCTAGGAGTGCACTATGGGCAAGTTGTTCAGGCTCACACACTCACTCTCTCTCACACATACATATACACACACATATAGAGGGGGGACTAGTTGAAAAGAAAGATCAATGGGAGTGAGAAGGGGTGGAGAAAAATATTTGCATGTATGAAAATGTCACAATGAAACCTACTATTGTACATTATATAGATATGTACACACACACACACACACACACATACACACACACACACACACACACACACGCGCGCGCGCGCACGCACGCACACACGCACGCACACCCCTAGTAACCAATGAAATAAAGTAAAAAAAAAAACCAAAACACCACAACCAAAATGCTGCAACCTCTCTCTACACAAAACAACACTATTGGGTCTTTAAGTCACAGATAAGTATATGTCTATGAAAAATGTCCCAAAGGAACTTAAGAATAGTATTGTTTTATAGTCACAGATTTTAAACTAACAAAGTGCCTGTATGCATCTTTTTTTTTTTTTCATTTAAAGCCTCATCAAATCTGATACCTGGGCTGATTAATTAATTAATATTTATGTGCTGAATTAATTTGCTCATTTTTCAAGTAAAAAAGCCAGAGACACTAGATTCTCCACCTTGGAATTGACTGTGCCGTTTGTACTGATCTTTGCTTGAATACTTACTGTTAAATCTACCAGGGGAACTCTATCTAGTTCTGGGAAAACAAGTTACAGCAACTCTGTATGTCAGTCTACACAGGAAACATCCACATGTCAAGCACCCTGGGTAGCTGATGACAACCGTTCCCCAGGTGAACAAACTTCCCACCTTGTACTTTGAAATGAGTCCACCAGGGCGCTCTCTCTCCCCAAGTAACTGCTGGGCTCTGGTGATGTACGACTCCAGGTCCTTCCGAGCCTCTTCCACCTTTCGCCTCACATCTACTTCCGGTGAACTATCCCTTAAGTTCTTGCACACCGCAGACAATTCGACCATGATGATCTGCAACGGCAAAAAATAAAACTTCTCAAGTACACAGCTGGACTGACATCTTACTAAATCCCTAGTTTTCCAATCTTTTCATTCTACTAGCAGTTTATATTTTACGATTAAGTGTAGAAATATATCATTGAAAACATTTCTATTTTCCAATATGTTCTAAATTATAAAGAAATAAAATATAATGTAAAATTAATATTTTACGAACTATTTCTAGGATTCGGGCCAAGCCTTCCTCCTGGACCACCCATCAACCACTTGGTTCTAAAACAATGAATTCATTAAGTAAGGAACGTTAACTAGAGACCTGGGCTCCCTCCTTAGCTTCTTGGATCTTTGCCTGAAGCCCAGCTCGGAGGACATTTTGGAAGGACTCCAGGTTCGAAGCACTTTGAACATCCATCTGTAGAGTATCTTCAGTTCTGGCCAGAAGTTCCTCATACATAGAGCCTTTAGCAATAAGATGCTACAAAAACAAATCAGAGATCACAGTCAAATATTCAGATTCTAAACCATATGCCAACCTTACATCAGGGAACTGGAAAATGGCAACTGTTAATTCAGAATGAGGCAAACTTGTATTCTAAAAGAAAAAAAAAATGTTCTCTTTAGAAGCACATTTTGAGGGCTAGGGATGTGGCTCAGTTGGGACAGCGGTTTCTTCCCATGCCTGGAGCCGAGTTCCATCAACAGCACCACGGAACATCAGGTGTGGTGGAGCACAGCTGTAATCCCAGCACTAGGGCGGTAAAGACGGGAATCAGAAGTTCAAGATCACCCTTGGCTCACAGCAAGTTCGAGGCCAACCTGGAATTCAAGTGATCTTGCCTCAAAATATAAATAAATAAGGGTTGGAGAAATGGCTCAGAGGTAAGGAGCATTTGCTGCTCCTGCAGAGGACCTGAGTTTGGTTCCCAGCACCCACACCAGATGGTTAATAACTGCCAGTAACTCCAGCTTCAGAGGATGATACCCTTGTCTGTCATCACAGGTGTGTGCTCAAACTCACACAGACACATCCATGTGCGCGCGCGCGCACACACACACACACACACACACACACACACACACACACACACATCCTGCCAGGTGTAATGGTGCACGCCTTTAACCCCAGCATTCGAGAAACAGTGGCAGGCAGAGCTCTGTGAGTTTGAGACCAGCCTGGTTTATATAGTAAATTCTAAGATAGCCAGGGCTACACAGAGAAACCCTGTCTCAAAAATAAATAAATAAACCTTTAAGAAAATAAAAATTTA
>CABHPP010128717.1:8801-33812 GCA_902168425.1 Peromyscus attwateri | reverse complement strand
CGGGGCTTCCTGCCACGTGGGCTTGCAGGAGCCCCAGCTACGGCTTCCAGAGGGAGCCTCCCTGCTCTCCAACATGGCCCTCTTCCTAGGGATCCCTCTCAGCCCCCAACACAGCTGGCTCCCACCCATGCCGGGAGGGACTGGACTCCTGAAACCCTGAGCTCATGAAAGAAAAAGCCATGATTGCGTAATGAACAGCATTCCTGGTGCTTCAGAAGGGGAAACTGAGGTCCCAGGGAGGAAAGGAGATGGTCTGGCCTAAGAGGTAGACAGCTGAAGGGGTAGGTCAGCTGTGAGGAAGCTAGCTCCCCATCCCACTCCTCCATCCTTCCCCGGCCCCCCCCCCCCCCCCCCCCCCCCCCCGCCCCCTCCCCCTGTCTCCCCTCCTCCCCCCCTCCCCGTCCCCTGCTGCCTTTTGTGCTGTTGGGCCAGTGGCAGCCTCTTGGCTATTCTTTTGGAGACAGGAGGATCTTGTCTCTGGGATCTCCCTGTGTGAGAGAGTAGGGAAGGGTTGTCAGCGGCCTCGCATCTTAGAGGGTTGATGCCAGTCAATTCCTTAAATCCCAGTATCAGCCATCAAGCTACCCCACACTGAGGGAAAATTGAATGCTGTGGGGTCCAGGACAGTCTCCCCCACAAAAAAACAATCTCAGGAGCTTGAGGGAGGATTTCTATCTAGCCTCCATTCTGCAGGTGAAGAAAGTGAGGCCCAGAGACGGCCAATGATCTATGAAAGGTTGCACAGCCAGCCAGCTCAGAAGCAGCGCTCTCCCCATTAGTTCGCCATGTCCAAGGCTGTCCTTGGGGTGGAAAAGCCAGGGTGGGGCTCCTGGGCTGTGTTCATGTTCCTACACTTCTTTTTCTTACTTGATTTTTACAATACGCAAGTAAGACAATGTCATTCAACAAGAACCAGCCTGATGCGTTCTGACCCCTGTTCAGCATCCTGCTTATCACGCCACAATGACCAGCCTATGGATCCCCTCCACAGGCACGGGGCCAGCTCCCAGGAACAGCTGGGGAGAATTCTAATCTCATCCGCTAGTCAGGTGTTGCGGCACATCTCTGCAATCCCAACGCTCAGGAAGCCGAGGCAGGAGGATTGATGTGAGTTCAAGGCCAGCCTGGGGCTACATAGCAAGAGCCTGTTCAAAGACACTTCCGCTCCCCGAAACATGGATGCTGATGTCCACGTTCAGTTGCACAACTTTATGGGGCCTTCCATGTCTGCAGAGTTGAGAGAGAGAGAGAGAGAGAAAGAGAGGAATCAATTGCTTTTGTGAGTGGGAAAATGATAAAGATAGTAAGAAATTAAGCCACATTTTGAAGCACCCCCAGGTGATACATCTTGAAGTTAAGAAGTCAAAGTTTTATTCCCCAAAAGCCGTTTCTTCCTCAGAGCCACTGGGATCCTGGCTGGCTTGGTTGTGGAGCTTGGCTGCAGGTGGAGGAGGGGGACCCCTCTGTTTCCCCAGGCCCAGGCTCTGCCCCCCCCCCCCAGCATTGTGTTCCAATTGTCGACTCAGCAAAACGGCCACCCACTCCCTCCCTGCTCCGATGGAAGGCGATTGCCTGCTAGCCAATTAATTCTGATTTAATTGCTTCACTCTGAGATGCAGGCCCCAACAGCTAATCTGGCAGGGGGTGGGGGGTGGGGTGGTTAGCCCGGCAGATGCTGCCCTGTAGCCCTGGGGAGATGCTGGGAGAGTAAGAAAAACAAGTCCACTCTGCAAGGCCCTGGGGGCTCTGGAGGGAAAGGTCCTGGTCATTAGGGTGGCGCCTAAGACGTGGCCTGTGGCGGGGCCCAAGGAGATTAGACAGGTAAGGGATTGTCATGGCTGGATACCCTTTTCTGTCATTCAGCACCGTCTTGGGGATCTTGCTTCTTTCTGGAATCTTCTCTCTTCCACCCAGCTCAGCAGCTTGAGAAGGGGCCACCTCTCTAAGGCTGTGGCCACAGGTCACCTCGGGCTGACCTGAAGTAGATGCTCACTAAATAGTGGCTGACTTAATGTCTCTACCCAGACTCCTTGTGGCTGCCGCTGCAAAGACTAGACTGAGGGTTGCCGGGGAAAGGGATGCTGGCTGCTTCAAGCCAAGGAGTGCGGTTCTCTTTGGGCTGCTGGTCCTTTCAATTCTGGCCCCTTTTGCATTCATCGCCTACCTACTCTGTGCTGCCCAAAGGAACTGGAGAATGGCTCTCAGGACCAGCGGTCCTGACTTCCTGCACAGGAAGCTTGGTTTTGTGTATGTAATCTCTGACCCCTGGTGCACACAGCCATTAATAAGGGCTTTTGGAAGGCTGGAGAGGGGCATGGGTCCTGGCCTGACGGTCTCCACCTCCATGGGCAACTAACTGGGCTGGAAAAGACTCCAGGGGGGCAGGGAGCCAGACAGAAAGACAATGGACGGGTGGGTGACAGCCCGCTAGGGCGGAGGGGAGAGGAAAGGGGCTGAGCGAACAAAGGGAGGGGAGAAGGGGAGGAATCTGGATTGAAACAAAGCCAGTCAGGGAACAAAGGCTGAGAAGAGGCACCGAAGACAAGACATCGGGACCTGCGGTGGGCTAGGGAAGCTTCCAGAATGTTTTCTGCTCATCTGACTGTTGAGCTAAGCACGCTGCAAGGCCCCAAGCCTTGCCCAGGACCCTCATCCCAGAGCTGGTACCCGCTGGCTCCCAGGAGCCTGGGGCAGACAGCTGGGCAGCATCCCCCTCATAGCACCACCCGCTTTGATTGGCTGGTCGGGCGGCAGTAAGGGCCACGCCCACCCGTCTTTGATGGCGGAGGCCAAGGCCCTGGGAGTCCGCTTCCCTAAGGGCTTGAGCCTCGCCTGGCTCCTCCCACCTAGAAAGAGGGCCCCAGAGGAACAGCCTACAGCCGCCTCAGCAAACACCTATTGCAACCTGTCTCTCATTTGCATATTAGCAACCTTAATTTGGAGGAAATATGCAAATGTATGCAAAATGAAATTCATCTCTTAATGACACGAGGCGATTAAACAATTTTTATGCTTAAATATTCTGTTTAATGAAATCAAACAGACCTGCATGCGTGACATCTCCTCCACAGCACAGAAATTAGTGTTTGAGTGTGGACCGCGGCTGCCGCACCCTCGTTGCGCCCCAGGTCTGCTGTGCCTTTTTGGTGAGAAGAAAGAGGGAAAAAGGCATGTTTTTGATAACCCAAAGAACTGAAAATTAGATTACTGAAAACTGCTAAAAGTTAGATGTGCTCTGTCTTTGTTTCAACTCCCTAGAGGCACCACCATCCCCATGAGCTGCAAAAAGGCCTTTGGGACCAGGGCCCTCCAGGCTGAGGAGGGAGGCAGCAGTAATTCTCAGGGGACCAGGAAGGGGAGCCCAGAGTCCTCTGTGCTCCAGTCCCTGGGGCTCTGGCAGTGCCCTTTTCTAGAACCTTCCTGTTTTGCTCATCTGTGTAGAGCAGGTTCTTGCTTGGCTACTGCAAGATAATGGGGAGCTGTTTTATTCTTAGCTCTGCTGGGCAAAAATATTTTTGATCTGTACCTGGCAGGCAGGGAGACAAGGAGGAAGGGGGAGAGTGTGAGGAGGGGAGGAAAGAGGAAGAGGACAGAGACCAGAGAGCACAGGGGAGAGAAAAGAGGTCCGAAGTGTGATTGGCCCCAGCTCTGCCAGATCCCTGACCCCAGTGTGAGAGCAGAAGAGAGCTGAAGTGTCACACAGAAGTGGAGGAGCCTTGCAGACAGACTCTGGGCTTGGGGGAGCCCGAATTCCATGACATCACCAGGTAGGGGTGGTGTGTGTGTGTGTGTGTGTGTGTGTGTGTGTGTGTGTGCAAAAGCTGGAACAGTCAAGCCTGGAAGGTGGGAGTCTGCTCCCACTCACCTGAGGGATTCTGGGACATCTGGGCAAATCAGCAGGAGTTTCATAAGGAGCACCAAAGCTCCTGAGAAAATCTGTGTGGGGGTGGGGGGTGTCCTCACCAGAAGGGTTCAGATCCATCCACATCAGGGTGGCCTGCACGAGCAGCTTTCCCAGAAGGCATGGTACATGCTCAAACAGTTGGCCTGTGGTACCTGCTTGACAAGGTACTTGGCTCTGGAATGATCCAAAAACTGCTTGCTCTTTTGTCTTTACTTTTGGAAGTAAGGTCTCCCCACAAGTGCCTGGGGGGGGGGGCTCTCCCAAATTCCTGGGACTCTTCTCCCCCCACCCCTGCACACACTCATTCCTGAACCAGGAGATGCTCAGGCTGAGGAGAAAACACATCCTTGAGGCAGAGGTGGGGATGGAGGGGGATGGGGTGAGTAGGATAGGTCAGGGGTGGGGATAGGGGAGGACAGGGGGGCAGGGGTGGAGGCAGGGGTGGAAGGTGTTAGGGCAGGAAGACATGGGAGAAGGCACTCAGCACCTTAGGCTCCTAGGATGGCATGCGGCCAGAGAACCTTTGGTTTCTCTGGATTGTGACCTCAGCGGATGGTTTGACCGCATCTCCTCTGCTGAGCATGGGAGAAACCTTCCCTGACTCCTGAGATTTCTTTCAGTTCTAATAATTTACAACCTCAGCCCCCAAAAGATAATAAAGGTGGTGATGGTACACACACAGTTGTGAGTGTATTCTGCTCTCCTCCATGTGATACCTCACTTAGCCCACACTTCAGCCATGGATGAAAGGACTGTCCTCCTCCTCCTCCTCCTCCTCCTCCTCCTCCTCCTCCTCCTCCTCGTCCTTCCTCCACAAACAAGGCACTCAGAAGCTTCAGGCTATATGCTCCTTTATTGCCAAGGGCCCCTGGGGCTCATGTGAGCCGGTAGGAACATCCAGGTTGCCATTGCACCAGACTTCTTCTGCAGCCCCCAGGCCCCCAGTACATGGATTTTCATGTCATGGGTGGAAACCAGAGTCAACAGGTGGTCCAAGGTCACATAGTCAGTGTTCAACTGCAAAGATATGTATCCAGGTGTGGTGGCTTTGAGCCAGCATGTGACAGTCACCTCGAGTCCCCAAAGCAATGCCCAAGGCTTCTCGATGCCATGTGACAGCTCAGACTCCTGGCTGAAAGATTTTGAGACAAGAGTACTTCATTCGAAAATTGTAAGAAGTATTTATAACTGATACTTCAGTTTTAAAAGATCTTGTGGAGGACCTACCGACTTCTTCGGGCTGCAGTGACAGCCAAGGAAGAGGCCAGGTCACTTTATCATCTGTCCAGGGACCACAGCACCGGGATAGAGAGCAGAGTGGGGACCCTTGGGTGAGTGTCCCTGAACCTCTAGCCTGTCTCTCCGCAGACTGGCTGCTTAGTCTGTCGGCTGCTGCTCTATTGACAGAGAAGTCATGAGAATGATCGGACTCAGATACATTCATTCACGCATTCAGCGAACTCTAGCAGAGTCACATGGACAAGGACAGCAGCTGCCACAAGCCTAACAGCTAAGAGAAGGGGGACATAGTGGTGGTGGTGGTGGTGGTTTACAACAATAAATGTAACCGGCACAAATCCAGTACCGCAGCAGAGCTAGATCTACAAATGCAGCTGAGATTCATGGGAAAGGGAAGAATGGACACAAGAGAACAGGGCCCAGAGGATGGCGTGGAGCTGAGGATGCACAGGACGACTGTGTTCTGCTCAAGATGGGGCCAGGCAGAGACCCAGAGGAGCCTTGGGAACATAGATGGGTGGCTGAGAGCTAAGACCGCATGCAGAGAGGTCTGCATGTCCACTGCCCTCTGCTGCTGAGCATCCATGGGACATGCTGGAAGGCTTCCCATGTACAGGGCCCATCTCACAGCTCTTGGTTTTGAAGACATGTTAGAAGCTGCTGGGGGCATCATGGAGTCTGACAGAGAGCTCTGTCCTGGGCTTGTGTGACCTAATGGCTCTAATGTTGATGGAAAGAGGAAGATAGAGACAAGTTGGTGAGGGGTAACTATCCTCTGCTTAATTAGCATCCTGATTTATTTGATTTTGTAGAGACCAGAAACAACTGGACAGGTAGGAACAAGACTCATCCCTGAGAGCCTGGCTAGGTCAGCCACCAAAGCTTGTGCTTTGCACTGTGCATGCACTGTGCTTCTGCATGCTCTCCCTGGCCCCACTCATTTTCATACACAATTGGAAAGCATCGATTTTGCAAAAACAAATAAGTGAACAGCTTTTCCAAAGGCCATGTCAACTGTCATCACACCAGGACACTTCTTTTTTCCTAAGTGTCCATCACCTGCTAGTGCAGAGCAGTGAGTGACTCAGCTGGACATTCAGCTCGCTCTCTCTCTCTCTCTCTCTCTCTCTCTCTCTCTCTCTCTCTCTCTGCCTCTGCCCTCAGCAGCCAGCACCTGCTATGTGATTGGGCCCCTTGAGCCTGCAATGTGACCACACAGTTGGGATGAAACATCCTCTCTCTGCTTCAGGGAAAGATGTGAGGGAATTTGAACGGATTACTCCTCCACGACAGCCGCCCTGTGCTCCCACCTGCTCCTCCACACTGTCCTTTACCCAGCCTCCTCATCCTTCTAGGACTACTTCACATTGTTAAAGACCCTATTTCCTGTGGAAGTATGTGGGAATCTGTCAGCAGGAATCTCCCTCAGCCCCCTCCATCCCACACCACTCTAAGGCTGCTTCTCTGGCTGAGGTGCCATATAGAACTTACGCAGAGTTTCTCCACGCCAGGTCAGGCCTGGGCCATTGCAGTGGGAAAGGCTGAGCCCCAGGCCCTGCCCCACCTGGTCCTGTGGGCTTAATGACTTGTGCAGACCTCATTCTGGGTGGGAATGCCCCACCCCAGCCCTGGAGGTTCTCACATTCTTTGCTGTTCCGTGGACCTTCTGTTTATTCCCCCTCCCCCCATGAAATCCCAGAAGTCTGAGAAAACCGAACAGGTGATTATGTTCCCAGACTATGATTAATCCACATCCTTGGTCGGTCTGAGGTGCTACTCACCATGTTGACTTGGGGCTATGGAGATTACTGGACTCCAAGCCCCTCGAGGTTCACAGGAGCGGGAGGTCAGGCCAAACAAGGGGAGGGATGGAGGGATGGACTCAGAGCATCCTTTAGACTAGGGGCCAGCTGGGCCTTGCAGCCAGGTGTCCTGACTCCCAGCACGCAGTCCTAGCTGGACTCTGTCCCCTCTGACTTCTCCTAAAGCTTGTGTCCAACTCTGTATGTTTCATGTCACTCTACTCTCTCCTCACATACTGCTCCAGCCACAGCCCATGTTTCCACATCCAGTAACTCACTCAGGGCCTTCACACCGCTGTTCCATTAGCCAGGACAAGCATTTCTTAAGGAACCACTGCTTAGCTGGCTCATGGTTATGGAGGATTTAGCTGAACCTTAGAAAGGTTTTCTTCAAAAACACCCTGTGCGTCAGAAAGACCCTGGGGGTGTGTGGTAGTATTGTATTCCCCAAAATATTGTGTGCCATAATAAATTTATCTGGGGTCAGAGACAGAACAGCCACAATATTAAACATAGAAGTTAGGCAGTGGTAGCACACGCCTTTAATCCTAGCATTCCAGAGGCAGAAATCCACCTGTTCAAGGATACAGCCAAGCATGGTGACACATGCCTTTAATCCCAGAAAGTGAGCCTTTAATCCCAGGGAGTGATGGTAGAAAGCAGAAAGGTATATAAGGCGTGAGGACCAGAAACTAGCAGCATTTGGCCTGGTTAGGCATTTGGCTGATTAAGCTTTCAGGCTTCTAGCAGCAGTTCAGCTGAGAGCCACTGGGATGAGGACACAGAGGCTTCCAGTCTGAGGAAACAAGATCAGCTGAGAAGTTGGCCAGGTGAGGTTAGCTGTGTCTTGTTCTGTCTCTCTAACCATCCAGCATTTCACCCCAATACCTGGCTCAGGTTTGTTTTTATTAATAAGACCTTCTAAGATTCCTGCTGGGGGGGGGGGGGGCAACAACTCTCCCCTAGTGTGACCACTTTTGTATAATCTCCTTTTGAGTGGGGGTGGGACCTATGGCTTGATACTTACCAATAACTATGACGAAGAAGGCTGTGAGCTATTCCTGCAGGAGGCAGATGGTACGCTATGGTGAGGGCATTCTGGGTAGTCCTGGGTCAATCAAGGAAGCGCCCTGGGCAGGCTCTGGGTCCCTCTGAAGAGGAGAGCCCAGGGTGCTCACTGTTGCTGCAACTGAATATCCAAACCTGGATACTGATAGAGATCAGAGGTTTATTGAGCCCACGGGGCTGGGCGGCTCCTCTCACTCGGCCTATTCTGAGGAGCTGGTGGCAGCGAGTGCCACGTCCCATGGAGTCACGGCTGATGGAACCACTGCAAGTGCCGAGGTGGACCTGTGGCAGGGGGCACCAAAACAGACGTCATTGTGATGGGTGCTGCCAGGCAGAGCAGCGTCATGGTGGGTAGCCAGGCACTGTAAGAAAGAGTCTGTGGAGGACAGGAAGTGGATGGTGTGGGGGGGGGGGGGGGGGGGGGGGCCTCAGGCCTGCCCTAGTAACCATTCACTCTCAGAAGAACTGCATGAATCCCTCCTAAGGGCAGTGTCTCAGGACATAATCACTGGGACCCCAGGGGCCCCACCCCTTAAAAACTCCATTATCTCCCAACATCTCTGCAAAAAGGCCCAAGCTTTCAAAGCACTAAATCTTGGAGTACCAACTCCAACTCCACCCAAACCCGCCCCCGCCACCCCCACCACAGTGAGCGACTTTCCTTAAAACTTTTTGAAGGGCAGTGGGGACACTCCTGAGACCTCAGGGCTGTTTCCTGCGGACACCCAGCAAAGAACCTTCACTCCAGTGCCCACGAACTCCGAACACCAGATCACTTCAACGTGCTTGGCAGCCAAAGCCTTCCTCATCTCCCGTTGAGCCTCTGGGTGAAGACAGCACAGCACCCCACCCCCTCCCGACACAGCTCTGGGAGCCCCAGTGACATCCGCCTGGCCTCTTGACCACAGACACAGTCTCAGGGTGGATCCCTCTTACAATATGACAGCAGACACTGACACACTCTTTAGTAGGCCTGGTCTCTTCTGCTGGTTGCCACATCTCGGGGTGCTGGGCTCATCACTGCGCTCAGACCTCTGAAAGAGCCAGTGGCCACAGGTGTGACACCGCCCTTCCATCTCTTCCCCCAAGGCTCAGGGCTTGTAGGTGGGCAGGATTTATCTGACTTGAGGAGTCTGAGATTCCCGCAGACAACAGGTGCACACCATCTCTTTAGGTGATCAAGTGACGCTGTGCGAATGTGACCCAGAGATGGCAAAATAAAACATTTCACATTCAACAATCATTTTAAAGATCTGCAGAGCAAAATCCACGTGAAAAAGAAAAAGGTGGGGGGGTGGTGGGAAGGCTTGGGAAGTGCTTCATAATTCTATCCCCAAAGGGCCTCGTGGCTTTGCTCTAAAAAGCAATGGTATCATGGGAGATGGAGGTCCCAAAGCACGCTAAAATTCAGAGGCCTAAACCTGTAAGGAAGCAGCAGATGAACTCCACAGAGGTATGACACCATGATGGCCAAGGCTGTCAAAAGTAGAGTGATTGGACAGCATCAGGCCAGGGGAGCAACATGAAGTTTAGATGGGCCACAAAACACCTGCCTCCTGGCTCCTGCCTGAGTCCCCACATAACATCCAGCCTCTTTGATGTCTCCCTTTTCCTGTCCAGCTTGTCTCAAATAAGGACAGCCTGGTCACGTGACAGCAAACTAAGGTTAGTCAATCTGAGGGTCATAGAGGACCACCTCGGCTACACTCCACCGTGGTATAGAACAGACACGGGTTTCTACGGTGGCTGTAGTCCTACATTCATCAGCAGAGGAGCAAAGAGCATGCCTTCATTCAGGGGTACCTGAAATGAGGGTTTGGGGCATGGGGCAGTTATGTGGTGAACACTGGCCACAAGGTCTCAGACCAAGGCAAACATTAGAATGGGCTGGTGCCAGCCAGCTGCCACAATTAAGGATCAGGTCACCAGCTACTGGGAAGTCAAGCCGATACCTCTAGGCTTGGCTGCAGGGACAGAGCTGGGAGAAGAGCCAGCAGCTGTGACTCCGGTTGGGGTCTGGAAAAGCTACTGAAGAAAGGAATGGCCAAGGCACCCAAACACTGAGAAGAAACACCTACTGTATGCCAAGCATGGGCTGGCACAGGCAATAACTTGGTAGCCAGGTAACCATAGCAACCACTCTGTCCATGGTGACCACCATCATCTCATGTCTGGACCATGGCCTTCTAACAGGGTCTCTGTGTTCAACTTTAGCCGTGGTTGGCATATGAGGCGTGAGTGTGTTTTGTTTTTGTTTTTTGGGGGGAGGGGTGGTTGTTTTGCTTTGTTTTTGTTTTCAAATCACACCAGATTTCATAATCACTGCGCACAAAATCTTCCCTGGAGCTGAGCCTGTTACCCAGTCCCTGGGAGACTGAGACGGGAGGATCCCAAATTCGGGCCTGCCTGAGCTATAGAGTGAATTCATGGGGTGGAGCGGTGACATTAGGCAACAGCTTTGGGGTAGAGCGCTTGCCTGACATGCACAAGGCCTCTCAGGGTTCCATTCTCCTTGACTCCTACGTCAGAGCAAAACTCCAAGTGTTGTGACGGCTGCAGACGGTGCCCAACGTGCTTACAGCTCCTGATGCCTACCCCACTTCTCCCTTCCTGCCACCCACCCCAGCGGCCTTGGCCCTCCTCAACCTGTGATTCCTGCCTTGCTCCCTCACACCCTCCCGGAGGCCTCAGCAAGACCCCTCCATCCCCTGCCTCTTCACTGCCAGTATTTTCCCAGAAGCATTTCCCGTCACAGGTCTGGAAAATCCAAAGGTTGTTTTGTCTTCCACTTGTAAACTCCGTGAGAGTTTGGTTGCCAGTTCAGTCATGAGTTTCTAGAACAACGGTTGGTACTTACTAGGTGCCCCAAATTTCTGCTAAGTCTGGATACCACAGCCCTGTAGCCTAAACAGATTTTCCTTGCCTGGAGTCCTGCTTCATAGTCCATCCCCCCCAATCCCCCCCAACCCCCATCACTACTTCCTGGGGATCCCACTGCAGACCAGAGGTGAACACCTATCGTCCACATTTTCCAGGTGAGGAAACAGGCCCAGAGAAGTGAAGCCTGCCGATGTGCCCAGGACCCTGTGGTGGGTAACTGCTGATTCTGCTTCTCAATGACACACCCACAGATGCTCAGTGTGCAGACATTTCAAAGGGATGGGGTGATGGGACACCCAAAGAGGCCGCTCCTCAGAGGCCACACAGCAAGCAGGACACTCAAGTCAGCCTGCCTCTCTCCTCAGCCTCCCACCCTGTCTGACCCACAGAACTCCCAAGTAACTGGCCTGTGGCTCCCCAAGTCACCTGGTATGTCAGTCAGCTTCCCCTTACTGTAACAAATAGGTGAGATAAATCAAATTAAAAAGAGAGAAGGTGAATTTTGGCTCAGAGGTTTCCAGTCTGTGGTTGATTGACTCTGTTGCTTTGGGGCAGGTTGTACACCATGGTGGGACCTTGCGGCAGAAGCTCCATCATCCCGTAGTTAGTATCAAAGATGAGGGTCCTGCTATCCACCGGGCACAGCTCCCAAGACCTAGCTTGCTTTCACTAGACTCCACCTCTTAAAGATGACACCACTTGTCCATGGCACTCGGTTGAGGACAGCACCTGACTTGAAAAGGTGGGGTAGTGGGGGTTTGGCTGGCTACATGCCATGAATGTAGGACACAGGACTCGCTAATAGCTGGTTGTAGTGATATATAGTGTACCCTAATAAACTTGCCTGGAGATTGGAGGACAGAGTCAGCCACTAGATTAGACATAGAGGCCAGATGATGGTGGCACACACCCTTAATCCTATCACTCAGGAGGCAGAGATCTATCTGGATCTCTGTTAGTTCAAGGCCACACTGGAAACAGAGTCAGGCAGTGGTGGCACACACCTTTAATCCCAGTACTGGGAAGCACACACCCCTTTAATCCCAAGAAGTGACATGGCTGGGTGGAGAAAGGTATATAAGGCGTGAGGAAACAGGAACTAAAGCAGTTCAGCTGAGACCCTTTCGGGTGAGGACTCAGAGGCTTTCAGTGTGAGGATTCATGGAGTTGGCGAGTTGAGGTTGGCTGTGGCTGGTTCTGTCCTCCGATCCCCAGGCAAGTCTATTAGGGTACACAATATATCGCTACAGCTGGTGGCCCTGGGCCCGATCCAGGCCTTTCTATGCCGTCTTCTGCGGTTTAGTGATGTGTCTGTCGACTGGTGACCTATGACCTTGATCTGGGTTCTTTGCTTTGATGTCACACATATGCATTGGGTAGGGACATCACCTGTGGAAAGGTTCCTCTAGCTTCATGAGCCATTGGGCCATGAGCCTGGGGACCCTGAAGGCCCCCTGGGGACCATAGGGACTCTATCCAGACTTCATTGAACACTTCCCATTTAAAATTCATTAAAGAGGTGTCTGTGGAATTGACTCCCGTATCCATCCTGGAGTCCAGGTTGTACACTCCGAGACTATACTTGTCTCCTTCAGCCTGGTAAGCAGTACTCAATGGATGTTGGGCTTGTGTTTAAAGAATGAATGTCCAATCAAAAGGACACACCCTCTGAGGGCATCTGTTTTCTAGGCTGTGTGCTAGGACACTTAGCAGGGTTGACGGAGTACTTTCATGAGGAGCCTATGAGGTCAGTTCACAACCATGTCTGTGGAATGACTGAAGACACAGAGGCCTAGAAAGCTGAAGCACCAGGTACAAGACCTCCCAGCTGGGAGAGGTGTGGTTTAGTCCCCAGACCCTGTCACATCATGATTCTGGCTTCCAACCACAGCCTCCTGGTAGCACCAGACTACATACAGGCTCTTGAGCATGCTGTGGAGCAGGCAGCAAAAATGACTCCAGCACACAGGCCCTTAATAGAGCAGCTCTGATAGACAACCTCCTCCACAGTCCCGACGGAGGTGGCTGTGCCCAGGCTAACATCATATTCTCTGGAGCAAAGGCCTCTTGAGAATTGAACAACTAAGCACAAAGTTAGTTTTATGCCGTGCAAGACCCTGCACATAAAGAAATTCCGCATCAGGGAGCCTGCCTTCATTCTTATTTTTCCACCATAAAACATGATGTCAGCAGGTGCATCTCCTTTCCCCAACAAACATCAGCTCTTGCTGCAAGTGAACCCTGGACCTGGGGAGCCAGTGGCTCATGGAATAGCATTTCAACGTAGGACACTATCATGTGACGTCCCTGCTGTGATATGCCTGTAGTAGAGATGTGTCTCTTGCAAGACCCCTAATAAAAGCAGCTTAGGAAGAAATGATGTGTTCTGATTCAGTCTGAGGGTGCGGTTTGGCGGGGAAGGCATCACAGCAGGACACATTGCTTCTACAGTCCTGAATCACAGAGAGATGAATGCTGGTGCTGAGCTTGCTTACTCCCTTTTGTTCAGTACAGGATCCCAGCCCTTGCAGTAATGTTGCCTACATTGAAGGTGAGTCTTCCCATCTCATTGAATCAAGTCTAGAAAACTCATTTACAGACAAATCCGAAGGTTTGCTTCCATGATTATTTTAAACCCTACCAAGTTAGCAATCACAATTACCCATTACAGAGCCCTGCCCTGCTCCCCCAGACCCCTTACCCCATCTGCTCCTGAGTCTCATAAGCACTTTAGTGATATCACTCAATAGCCTTTGAATGTCTTTCTCACCAAGCACAGTGATAGACACATGCCAGGGAATCCTCCAACAAAATCACTGCAAAATACAGTTGGAGATGGACAGTCTTATCAATTTGATCACTGAGAAATTCCTGCGTATTACAAAGCACACCTCTGGGTGTGTATGTAAAGCATTTCCTAAGAGTGAACTAAGAGGGATAGCCCACTCAGGATGTGGACAGCAGGCTGGAACCCTGACAAAATAAAGAGACAAGGGAAGAAAGCCAGGCGTCCAGGCTTCCGGCTTCCACTCTGATACCAGCTGCTGTGAGGCACAGTTTTGTCACAAGCCCAAACACAGAAACTACAAGCTGAGGACCAAGCCCTCTGAAACCCTAAACTAAAGTACACCTGGCCTTCTCTAAGTCACTTCTTATGACTTAGCAACAAGAGCTGACAATACACTGATTTCCCACTGGCCTTGTCTGAAATACCATCCACCCACCAATATATCCATTTATTCACATATTCCTCCACCCATCCACTCATCAAGGCATCCACTCACTTATCCACCCACCGACTCATCCACCCCTCATCTACCAACCCATCCACCCCTCCAACCATCCATCCATCATCTACCCACTCACCCATCCATTCACCCACCCACTCATTCATTCATCCATCCATCCACTCACCCATTCATCCATCCATCCATTCATCCATCAATCCATCTACCCATCCACCCATCCTTTCACCCCACTCATCTATTAGCCATCCATCCATCCATCCATCCATCCATCCATCCATCCATCCATCCATCCGTCCATTCATCCACTCACCCAATCATATGCTGGTATGCTAAACAGTGTGATAAGGCTTTTCTGAAATTACCTGGTTAGAACCTGAAAATGCCCTGAAGTCTATGCTATCATTACCCATTTTGTTCATGTATTGCCCTCTAAGAGACAACCCCCACCCCAAAGCCTCAAGTAATGTTTCTCTCCCTGCTATTCCTTTCTTCTAGTTTGTGTTTTCCCCAAGCTTTGGCCATAGTGTTTCCAGCATATAGTCTTTGCCCTACTCATCACCCACCCCCACTTCCTACTGTCTCTCTAGAACTCAGGGTGATCCTGGTGCGGGGAGAAGGCTGAACAAAATGCACACTAGAATACGGATATGGAAGGGACCCAGAATCTGCAAGGGGAAGAGATGTGCTATTTTCTCACATGAAATTACAAGGGGTGGCTTGAGCCCCTCTGAGATGCCAACTCCCTGACTCTGACATCCTCCAAGGTGGGTGGTCTCCCCTTCTCAGAGACACAGCTCCTGGCACACCCTTCTCTGGTTCTCGCCATCTTGTTCTTCTCAGTTCCTCTGCCTGGTGTCCAGAGTCCTCCTACCAGGGAGAGGGAATTTCTTCAGCCCCTGCCCTCTCAAGTCATGCCTCCCACTAGAAACCCATACCTTCTTCATGAGACAAAGGAAGACGTGTGTTGGGTACCCAGCCAAGTTTCAGGTTATTGATGGCCAAGATCCCATACCTCCTAGGTGTCTGCACTGAGACAGGATTTATATGCTTCCAGAACCTGAGGGCAGATACCTCACGCTGTCTCACTGGAGGCTTCCAGGAGGAAACTGTCCATCAAAGAAACCAACTTGACTACATGAGCAGGAGGGCCAGGAGCCATGATCAGCATCTTCTAGGTGGATTGCATCCTCCCCAGACAGAGGAGGGAACAGGTTGAGCATCAGTCCTGGCCTGGGGACCCTCAGTACTGCCTCTGCTTACTCTCCCCAAGGCCTTTGCCACTAAGCCTTCTCTTTGGGCATCACTGCCAAGGCCATTGGTTGGGGTTCTCTGCCGTGGTCACAGATGCATCTATACATGTCCTGGGAAGGAACCCAAGTACCATTTGCCATGGATAATAAACACTGTCCAGAGGACTTGAGCCATGTGACTCCCTTGGATTGGGAGCACCAGACCATGAAAAACCTTTGACAAAATCCTTTTGCTTCAAGAGGCTGGCTCTGAATTACAGGCCATTATAGGCACTTAACTTGCTTGAATTGTTATTTTTCACACTGAGCATGGGGATAGCTTCCTCTCCTTTCTTGTGTGTCCTGTTTCCTGAAGAGCCAGTGGACACACCAAACCTCCTTCCACTCTGTTCCTTATGGCTCATGATCACACGTGTACTCAAAGATCTAACCTCCTGAGCAATGCATCATGGATCAGGTATCGAGCGGGTTTGGAGCCAGCTTTGCATTATATGAGCTCAGGATCTCTATTGTACTTGTTTTCTAGGGAGGGAGCTGAAGTATCTCAGGGGTTGGGGGTGGGTTATCCTCTGTAGGGCCAGAAGGAACACACTGAGTGCTTTGCAGACTGGTGACTCAGTAGCTATAGGCAGCTTAGTTTGAGAAAGCTGGAGGCCTTTGGAAGTCTGGGCTCTCAGTCTGCTACCCACCATAGCTCCCCAGTGCCAGAGTGCAGAAATGACAGAAGCATCCAGCATGGACACTTGAGAACATGGCTCTCTCTGGTCTCCCTGCTAACTTTATTGGTGTATATTTGTGGGGGTTAATTCTATGTGCCCATTCGACTTAGCTACCAGGTGCCTAGACATTTTGGTTAAACAGAATTTCTGGGTCTATCTGAGAGATTTTCTTGTGACAAGGGGTAGAGGCAAGGCTAAAATTCAAGTGGTAGTCAGAGAAATGCAGGTTGTCTTCCGCCAGTGGACCACATACCCCTGTGGACCTCCTCCCTCTATGGACTACATGCCCCTGTGAACCACATCTCTCTGTGAACCACATGTACCTATGAACCACATGTCCTGTGGACTACCTCCTTCTGTGGACCACGTGTCCAAGTGGCCACATCCCTCTGTGGACCTCACATCTCTGTGGACCACATTGCTTGCGATTCACACCCCTCTGTAGACCACATGTCCTTGTGAACCTCATTCCTCTGTGGACTACATCCTTCTGTGGACCACATTCTTCTGTGAATCACATCATTCTGTGGACCCCATCCCATTGTGGACACATCCCTCTGTGGACCACATTCCTTCATGGAACTTGTAGACCACATCTCATTGTCAGCCACACCCCCTGTGGATCACATCCTCATGGACCACATCTCCCTGTGAAATACACACTCATCGACTACATCTCCAGTGAACCCCGCACCCCAGTCCATGAGCTCCTGGCAAGCTGCTGTCTTTTGTGTCTCACTGGGGACCCAGACCTGTTCATTGTGTATACTGGCTAAGTGCTGTACTGTTCCCCAGGCCAGGGTCATGCAGGCCACTGAAAGCCAGGATCAAGTTCATTCCTTCTCTCACTGTCTTTGAACTGGGACCTCAGTTTTGGATTTTGAACCTGAGCTTGGTTAGCTCTGTGGATCTTTAGCTTCTGGACCCAGGACCATTTGGTTTCTGTGAGTGGTGGGTTGGCTTCCTCAGAAAAGGACTTGTTGTACCCATTTTGTGAAACCCCCAGAGACCACCAAGGAGCCAGTTTTTGATGCAAGCACATAAGGGTCCTTTTATTCAGATTCAACCTGGGCCACCGTACGGCAGATGGAAGGAAATGTGGCAGTGGCCACGAGCCCAGGTGTAGAGAGTTTTTATAGGGAAAAACCACAAACCAGGAATTGGCATCTTGGGATTGGGTAGAAGGGCTATGGTGCAAGGTGGTTTTTTTGAAACTATTCATCTAGACTTTGGGCATGAAACCACATTTGAAACCATTGGGTTAGACTTTTGGTGGAGAACCATAACCTGCTGAACAGGATTATCTGGACTGCTCAGCAGGATTATCCAGATATCTTCAAGGGCCACATTCCTGAGGTCCTTCCTGGAACTGAGTCCAGCAGGTGGTCTGAGATGGTGGCCCTTTCCCTAAGGTAGAGCCTGTAAAGACAAGTCTAGGCCCTCACAGACTCAGCTTCTGCAGAGAATCCAGACTAAGCACACTAACCTGCCTTTTACAGGGGGGAAACTGAGGCTCTGTCACTATGCGGCTGTGTGATGGCGGCAAGGGCACCAAAAGAACGGAGTCCTAAGGGGCCCGTCTGGTTGTCCTTGCCTGTGGGGCCACATAACTGGGTCATATAAAACCACGAGGAGGGAGTTTGTCAGGGATGGGACTTCAGTGTGGCTCTTCAGGTCTCCACCATGGCCTCAAGGGCCTTCTCCGCCTCCTAGCTTCCGGGCTTAGCTCTGTCATTCAGCCCTCTGTGACCATGGTCCTGCTGTGGTGTAGAATCCTGCCTCCCCCTTGGCCCCTGAAGTCCCCATAGCTACCCAAACCTATCTCCTCCTCCTTCCTCTGCCTCTTCCCTCATTCCTCTTTTTCTCTCCCTCCTCCCCCACCTTCCTCCCTCCTCCCTCCCACTCCTCCACCTCCTGTCCCTCTTCTCCCTCCTCCTCCCCCTCTCCAAGGTGAGATGTACTCCTTCCCAGAAACCTTTGCTGGCCCCCTGCTCTATTTTGAGTGGGCTGACTCCCTTCCTTGGAATGGGGCCTGAGAACACAAATCTGTTTGTTCAGGAACAACTGATAGAGAGGAAGCCAGGCTCCCCTCCCCCAGGCACTGTTCTGAGAGTCTGGTCAGGAGGAGGAGCCTGGCGGGAGGACTGAGGCCAAGACAATGGGCTAGGCTGGCGGTGTGCAGAGCCTGGGGCCAGCATGGGGTCCTGCCTTAGTGAGAACAGCTGACCCTAAGCATTCCTGGTGTACAAGTACCCTGTGGTGACCTGTGGGGTGTGTGTGTGTGTGTGTGTGGGTGTGTGTGTGTGTATGTGTGTGTGTGTGTGTGGTGTGTGGTGTATGTGTGTGTGTGTGTGTGTGTGTGTGTGTGTGGTGTGTGTGTGGTGTATGTGTGTGGTGTGTGTGTGTGGTGTATGTGTGTGATGTGTGTATATGTGTTGTGGTGTGTGTGTGTGTGTGGTATATGTGTGTGTTGTGTATGTGTGTGTGGTGTGTGGTTGGTGTGTGTGTGTGTGTGTGTGTGTGTGTGTGTGTGTCTCAGGGCAACTTCTGGGACTCCAAAGTGAAAACTCAGAGAAAGAGAAGCAGGAACGTTTTAAGGACAAAAACAGCCGCCCCACAACCCTCACCTCTGAGGAGGGAGGAACACAGGCTTCATTCGGGAAAAGAACCCATGATCAGGGGAGGGAAGGCCCTCTTCCCAGTGTTTTAGAAACAAATCCTGGGTCTGTGTGGCCCCAGCCATCGTCACCAAGTAGAAGCCCTTTGCAGAGGAGCAAAGCGTGGCGTTGAGAGGGGCAGACACCTGCTTAGGCCACGGAGGCTTCAAGGGGACATCGCAGGGAGGTACAGGGCTGGAGGGTGGAGTAGTCAGTGAGACTGGGGGACAGCAACCTCCAACGTGGGTGTAGTGTCCCAGGCCTGCTCTGCAGCCTGTCACCACTGCTGGGGTGGGACAGGTTTGGTGGCATTGCCTTCCCACCTCAGAGGAACTGGTGACTTCTCTGTGCCCCATGAGGCAGGGCAGGAGACAGTGGTCACTCTGGGCCACCCAGGCTGTGGCTCATGACAGTCAAGGCTCAAAGGCCTCACTCAGGACTTGGTCAACAGTACAGCCTTGCCTGCCCCGGCTTCCCAGACTTCCTACCCTTCCTAGGGCCAAATATGTGCCATCTCCATGAAGATCATCCTCTCATAGCCTTAGTGACTATGAAGTCAGTGAGGGCATTCAGTCAATGGTGGGCATATTTATGGGACAACCAAGACCCAGAGATGCAAGCTATGTGCGCAAGGTCACACAAAGAGTTGGGATGGAGATGGATTCAAACTCCCATATATGTCCTTCTTGGAGGGGCTTGTACCATGTCCCCAGGCAGTCACTGGAGCAGATGATGTCACTGCTGTTGGAGGAGCACAGTCCTGACAGACTTTCCAGAAGGCTCCCAGAGCAGTTCCTGGGAGCATGAGGAAATTATCCAGATACTGTTACTCCAGATACTCCAGAGCTCTAGATACTGTTACTCCAGATACTCCAGATACTGTTACTCTCCCTACTTACAATTGAAGACTCTGGCACCCAGGAAAGGTAAAAGTTTTGTGTATTAAGGTCACACAGCTTAAGGTCAGGGAGACACGGAGTTTGGGCAGAGTCCATATTCCTGTCTGTCATGTCTTGGCACACCCAGAGGGGACTCCAGCTTCCCCCAGTGTGGGCAAAGCCAGGCTAAGAGCTGAGCACTCACAGGGCAGACGAAACCTCCAGGGCACCCACAACCTGACAGGACTTCACTTCACCTATGATTGCCATCACTGCCATGCCTGAGGCCCGGCTTTGTCCCCTGCGGTCCAGTCCCAGCCTCAAGTCTCAACTCTTTGGCCTTTGTTGGTGACAGTAATGGGGACTCTAGGACTCGTCTTCCCAGATCTGACTTTCCACTAGCCGTGTGACCTTGGGAAGGTTATTTGTCCTCTCTTGTCTTTACTTTTCCTTACCTATAAATTAGAAACAATAGTGGCATTTGGCAGGGCAGCTCCTGAACCAGCCATGGTTGGAACAGGAGTGGAAGGGAGGCTTCCTAGAAACAAGAACTGCAGTTATCTGGAAGGCAATGGTGATCCATGGAAGGCTGTAGGCCGGAGAGGGCCGAGGTCAGCCAAAGGTTTGGAGCACAGTGGGCAGGTTGAGGTGGCTTTTTCCTCATGTTCATAAGCAGGAAGGGACAAGGTCTATCTGGCTGGTTGGCCATGCCATCTCCCTGGGGGAGGGGGGTTCCACGCGGCTGGGGCTGTCTTTGATGAGCGGTCCACGTTCTAGGCCGCTCTGCCTAGTGAAGCAGGATAAGCTAACCTGGAGCAAGGAGTTACTGCTGATTTGGGGGTCCTCAGGAGGCCATTACTGCAGGGGCTTGGGTGAGAGGGAGGGAACCGCAAGGCATTCCTCACAGGCTGCCTCCCCTGGGCCTCACCGGCCAAGAATGCCATGGGGCTTGGTGGGTGGTAGGGGAGGGGGAGGGGTGGTGATTATCTCTCACCCAAGCATCCTAGCAGCCTGGCTCCCATAAACTATCTGTCCAGATGGGTCCTAAATCAGGGCTCCTCCCCATCCAGACACAGGTGATGCAGAACCAGGACCTCTGCAAACCCGGGCATTAGGGATTTCGAACACGAGCAAAAACAGTCTCCCAAACTGGTGGCCACCCGGTATTGCCAGGGGTGGCTGCTAACTGGACATCATGTCACAGCAGGGGCCGATGTGGACTTGGACAGGCCTGAGTTTGAATTTGTCTCAAACCAGCCTCAGTTCCCTCGTCTCTGAAGTGGCTTCTCTTGGATGGCCACAGGACCGTCAGCCCCAGCCTTAGCCGCTCGCTCTAGCCAGCCTGGCTGCTGCATGCCTCCCCCGCTCCTCTCTTTTCTGTCTCATTAAATGTGCACACACTCACGCTGAAGGGGCTGTCCATTGGGGTGCTGCAGCTGCCCACTGCTTTGCCCATAACCCACTTCTTCCTTCCGCCAGCTCCCTGAACATTCTAACACCTTCCTATGGCTTTTCCAGCTTGGCTAGAACCCATTTATTTTGGGACTTCCTTTGGGGAGAGTGTGTGGGTCAAGAGGAGGACCCTCCAGTTCTTGAAATATAGCACCAAGTCTTCCCTTCCTTCCAGCCTGATTTCACAGCCTCGTGGAACACAGAAGTTATAAATAACATGCCATAGAATATTCTAGAAGGTGCTAAGTGTTATGGGAGAGAAGCAGGCAGGGGAGGGGAGGGGAGAGGCTGGGTGTTGTGGGGGTGGGAGTGGGTGCTGGGATTTTAACAGGGCTGCTATATATAGTCTTATCTCTTCCTGTAGGAGCTTCCCGTTTGACGTCTGTCTGATGATGTACAGCATCCTGCCTGCTAAGCTGTGTAAGCACCTTCACATGTGCATACGTGTGCATGCATTTTTAGGGTGTGTGTGCAAACAGTCTGCACACCCCTGAATGTGAAGACACCCCCCCCCGCCCGCCACACACACACACACACACACACACACACACACACAATATGACACTGGAGTAGGGAGATTCAGCCGACCCTTGAGTCAATTTCCCCCCCAAACTAGCCCTAGACATCACTCAGCACCTCCCAAATTCTCCATCTCCATCTTGAAAATGTCCTATTTATTCTCAGATGGGGAAACTGAGGCTGTGAGAAGCACAGGACCTCACCCAATGGCACTTAGCTTGAGGGAAGCTTGGCAAGGGGCGGGACTCCTCTCTTTGAGACTCCCAGTGGCCTTTCCACAGAGCCAGGCGGTGGAGACACAGGGAATAAGGTTCCAGCCTGAATTTTTCTTCCTGTCTTTCCTGCCCCGGAGGCCACTTAAGCAGCGTATAACTGCTCTGTGATGTATGGAACTCTCTGGCCGCGCATAAACAGAGGGTCACATGCCAGGCAGGAATGCCCATGGACTTCTTCCTGTTCTGTGAAATACGTGCCTCGTTTGACTGGGGTTTGTTTTATTAGACCCGTGGCAGTGAGGGGCCTGTGTAGCCAAACCGCTTTCCATCACTCCGTTCTCCTGAGAAACGGAGGCCTGGCACAAGGAGGGAAGTCTTGCTTCCTCTGTCCTTCCTCAGCACACGTCCCCAGAACTAGATCTGCCTGGCCCAGGACAGGCTGCACCCAAGGCAAGCCACTTGAGGTCTTGTGCCTGGAGAAGTGGCATTTGATCCTTACAAAGGGGCCATATCAGCGCATTCTGATGTCTGAAGGTAATGAGTTTTGCATAGTCCCTTGGAATCTTCCTACTAATTAATTAATCCTGCACCAGACCTCTTGAGGCCACCTTGTGTGGAGAGAGAGGTGCCAGAGCCTTACATCTCAGGACTGGGGGATTCTTTTCCCATCTGATGTCAACATCTGGGATCTGGGACTTGGGCATGCTCTAGGTGGGGCTTGCTTCCATGGGACCTTGTCACCCTGGGGTTTGGGGCATAACTGCCTTGTGGCAGTCCCCTGGGGAGTGTGAAGTAATCCTGACTGAGTCAGCTTGTGGAAAGGGAGAACCGTGGCCTTGAATGCACCGAGTGAACTTGAGTGGCAAAGGAAAATACAGCTTAGATCTTCCAACTTGACCGACTCTGTTCTCCTTCAGAAGAGCGTTAAACAAAAGCCTTGGAGCCGAATTGGACCTGGCTTCAAGTCCTTCCCTGTGTGCGGGCCCCCCTCACCCCACCAGTTCTCCGGAATCAGTATCCATGCCAGCACACGTACAATAGTACCATTTGCTTCTCAGGGGTCCTAGGAGACCCACACAGCCCTGTGCCCCAGGGTGCATGCCAAGGAATAGAGGTGTGCCTCTGACGGCTTTAGATAGTAGTTCTCAACCTTCCTAGTGCTGTGACCCTTTAATATGGTTATGGCAACCCCCCCAACCATAAAATTATTTCCGTTGTTACTTCATAACTGTAATTTTGCTACTGTGTTTTCCAATGTGCAAAGGTCATTTGACCCCAGAGAGGTCACAACCCACAGGTTGAGAACCACTCCTCTAGATCAAGGAACCTTGAGACTCAATTAGGGGCTAGTCTCCAAAGCAAAACATGAGTGGGTGTGGCTGTGTGCCGACAAAAGCTTCTTTTCTGTGCTCCTGGGGACTGAACATAGGCTTCCTGTATGAGGCGAGCACTGACCACTGAGCTACAAACTGGCTCTATAGCCCAGCAGTTCTCCAACCTGGACCCCAGCCTCCCAAGTCATTCAGTGAGAATGTTTTTACAGAAATAACTTTTGGTGACTTTTGGTGAGCCACGTGTTTAGTATAGATCTGGGGTGCATGTGGGGCTGCACTGCTGCGGTGTGGCTGTGCCCAAGTGTCAGCAAGGCTGGGAGGGTCTCCTATCTGACCCTCTCTCCTCGGCTGTGACACACAGTCACGAGATGCCTTTTGAAATATCTAGCACATTCTAGGGACTTTGTCAAGATTTCTTCCAGAGCCTTCAATTCCAACATTTAGACTGTCAGGAAGGATTGCTAAGAGTTCGGGTAGTCATTTACGATGGAGTCTGTCCAGGACATGGGAGTGGGTAACTTCATCTCCGTGTGGAGGCCACAGAGTGCTGATACACAAGTTAAATGGCTGCAGCATTGCTGGGCAGTGCAGTCTCACAGAAAACCCCGACGTAGTTGAGGGCATACGGCACCTGCTGTGTCCTGCTCAAGGTGGTTTTCCAAGGCCACCCACTGTTCAGATCCACTGTTCAGGGAGCAAAATGGTCTCCAAGAGGTACAGAGACTTCCAAGACCAAGACTGAAGGCACTCGGTCCAAACACAGGTATCCGCTTCCCCAGCCTTCCTTCTTGTTGTCTGCAGAGGCAGGCAATGTGGGTACAGACAGCTTTCCTGGCCAGGGTGGGTCACCCTCATGCACAGCCCTGCAGTCCCTAGGCTGGAGGACACAGAAAAGTAGCCGCAACCTGGAAGCAGCCCAGATTCTTGTTCTGGGTACCATAAGATTCTGCACGAGGCCAGGGTTTCCCCACCAGCCAACATCTCCAAATCCCAGGGGCCCGTTGCATTTTGGAGTCTCTCCCCACTGGCCCAAAATGCTCTTCATTGCCAAGTGCCCTCAAGGAACCCTTGGGTGGGAGATATCGTTTATCAGAAGGAGCTGGTCTCAGGCCAGTTGTTTCCCGTCTCAGCCAGTGAGGGGAAGTGCTCAGACAGATATTTCCACTTTACTCCACTCTATTTTCCTCTCCACTTATCTGATCCTTGGCTCTGGCTTTATTTCCTCAAGATGTGAGATGCCCTGAGGAACTCTGTTATTTTCTTTGAAGCTTTAAAAGCTGAAGTCTTCACCCCTTGCCAGTCTCTAATCTCCCACACCACTGCCAACTAGCTGACCTAGCCCGGGTGCTGAGGAACTGGGTGGTATATAGGCCACAAAAGGCAGTAGGACCCAGGGGGTGAGGTTTGGAGACCCAGTTCTGGTGTGGGGATTCACCTGGAGACACCAGTGGCCGCCATAGGCCTTGACTTCTCTTCTCTGAAGTGCCGGCACTGGCTCCTCTCATTCCCCAACCCAGACTGATCATCGTCCCCCCCAAAACCCCAACTCTTTGTCACCGGTTGTTTATTTACTTATCTATGTTTATATCAATTAATTATCCTATGCCTTTGTTAGTTAATCCAGTCATCCATCCATCCATCCACCTATCCATCCATCCACCTATCCATCCATCCATCCATCCATCCATCCATCCATCCATCCACCTATCTATCTATCTATCATCTATCTATCATCTATCTATCTATCTATCTATCTATCATCTATCTATCATCTATCATCTATCTATCATCTATCTATCATCTATCTATCTATCTATCTATCTATCTATCATCTATCTGTCTATTT
>CABHPP010128716.1:4209-31025 GCA_902168425.1 Peromyscus attwateri | reverse complement strand
ACACACACCACCTTTAGTATAGCTGGGGATGTAGCCTAAGGGTAAAGCACCCACCTAGAATGTGCAAGACCCTAAGTTCACTCCCCAGCCCTACACGGAGGATAAAACCTCCAACAAAGATGGAGCCACTCAGTTTTATATATCTGTAATACCAACCTTCAAGAGGCTAATTCAAAAGGATCACTTAAAACCAGCCTGAGAACATAGTGAGAACTTCTCTCAACAAATAAACCCTCCATCATGTAGAGTGGCATTATGGTAGGAGACAACTCTAAACCTGCCTAATTTAAACTAAATATTTAAAGACTGCTGTCTTACCTGTGACTTTATCTCTAAATGCTGCTATGAGGACTGGATGTGGTATTTGCTGTAGCATACTTTGAAAACTGAGCTAATCCAGCCTTCTTGCTTCACAGTCAAGGAAAGTCAAGTCAAGCAAGGGTGAGCGATTTGTCCCGACCATGAGCTGCTAAGTTGTTTTCCCGCCCTTCTCTAAATCATATCTTTGCCCTTGCCTCTAGGTCATAATAATTACCAGTCCAGGGAAATACACACTCTTGTGCCTAGGGTCTCCTGGGTTCTCCTCCTGTTGCCCTCTCTTCCACCAGAGGCTCTTGGTGCTTCACTCTCCCTTGGAAGATCTCCCCCACCTCCACCACACCAAGTGCCTCTCTTCACAGCTGTCTTAGTCAGGGTTTCTATCGCTGCAATGAAACACTATGGCCAAAAAGCAAGTTGGGGAGGAAAGGGTTTCTTTGGCTTACACGTCTACGTCTACACTGTAGTCCATCATTGAAGGAACCCAGGGCAGGAACTCAAACAGGGCAATAACCTGGAGGCAGGAGCTGATGCAGAAGCCACGGAGGGGTGCTGCTTAGTGGCTTGTTCCTGCTGCTTTCTTATAGGACCCAGGGCCGCGAACCCAGGGATGGAACCACCCACAATGGGCTGGGCCCTCCCCCCCTCCCCCTCCCCCCTCCCCCATCAATCACTAATTAAGAAAATGCTCTACAATCTGGTCGACAGCTCAATCTCATGGAGGCATTTTCTCAATGGAGATTTTTCTCCTCTCAGATGATGACATAAATCTAGCCAACACACTAACCATCTCAGAGACAAAGACATTTAGGACACAGCCAGACGAGAATGGCTAGGAGACCTGCTAGCTATGTTACTAAGTAGTAGCTTTGCAGTATTTGGTCCCATGGTAGGTTGTGTTGTGTTGTTGTTGTTGTTGTTGCTTTGTTTTGCTTTTCTCTTTGAAATTATGGAGAACTCCCAGAGAGCCCAAAACCAAACAAACAAAAATGAGTGAGAAGAACAGCATTGTGCTCTATATTTGCAAACCTCTGTGGTGGTTGGCGTAACAGAAGACAGCTGGATCCTCAGGTCTGGTTCTGCAGCCTGTCTGTTTCCATCACATGTTATTCAGACCCTGGACAAGTCTCTGCACATTCACAAGAGACTGAGAGTGAAAGGCTTGTTCTGAGAACGGTCCTAACTTCACAGACCCACTGGAAGAATTCCCGCTAGCCTCTCCCCACAGGCTGTTCCATGATCATACACTGAAAACCGTACATGAATGAATGTGCAGTCAAGAGATCTCAAATGCTGGCGGTCGCTTCCTAGCCATGTGACCTGGGCATTACCTCATACAGACAGGCAGGCTCCCCCTCCCCGGATGTATTCCAGGCTGGCCTTAAAATCACTATGTAGATAACCATGGCCTTGAGCTCTTCATCCTCCTACATCTACTTCTGAGGCTTGTGGATCACAGGCTTGTGCTACCATGCCTGAATTCACATGGAGCTGGGGGTTAAACCCAGGACTTCTGCATGCTAGACAAGCACTCTAACAATTGAATTATATCTCCAGTACCCAAAGGCTTTTTCAGACCTTCTCCCAAATATACTTATGAAAAGGGTGTGGTGGGGGGGGGGCGCAGGCGGTTATCTTTAAGGACAGTGCCTGGATATAAAGAAATTTTGTCCAATGATGGAGTATCAGGAAGATTGGGGAGTGAAAACTGAAAGTAAATTGTGCAAACATTTTTATCCCTTGGACTATCCCTAGCTAGAGTTCCTTGATTCACAGCATGCATACAGCTACTTTGTGGGACATTCCAGCTGTGGACGCATGAATCCTACTTATGCCTCAGATTCAGCAGCATCTGTTGTATCTGAGCCTTTCAGACCCCACTGACTCATTTGAATTACCTCTGACCCACAACATCAAGTGAGAGGTTCTCTCCACCCCCCACGCCCCCCCCCCCCACGCCAAAAAAAAAGTGTTGCCCTGAAGACAAGAGGAGTCCCATGGTTGAACATCCCATTTGGACCTGCTGTTGAGGCTCTCTCTCCAACTCTTTGGGGAGACTAGGGGATGGGGGTAGGGGTGCTCTCACCTTCCTAGCCACACCTCATGCTGTAGGCATGGATGGGATCTGGGACTCATCCTGATCTATTTCCAAGCTAGATAATGAGCAGGGATTCTTAATTAGAGTTAGTTCTTGGGGAATTGTTGCTGTGGATGTCATAAATAATGGAGTGTGGTCTGCATTGAGGATTGTGAAAATTAGTTTGGCTATCTGGAACACTCTGCTTCTCCTCCTTGGCCACCTTTTATAGCTACCTAAGACCAGTAACAAGCTCCAACACTACATTCCTGCCACCAACACAGCGAGGACTCAAGGAATTTGGGGGGAGGGTGGGGATAATTTTAACTGACTCATACATCCCAACTCCCATTTAAAATGTACCCCTGAGAAAGGGCATCAAGGACATAGCAGCCCTGACTCTCAAGCACTCTGAAATTCAATTCGAGCCCAGTTGGAGACACATGACTGAAATGTTTGAGGAGAGAAAAAGCTGTTGATGGCAGGAAACCCAAGTGCTGTTTCTTCTCTGCCTCCCTCCCTCGGCAGGCCATTAGCCATGTGGGAATCAGGCCGGTGGCACCAACAAGCAAGGGCTACACACTGTCAGGCTAGCAAGCAGGGACGATGAAGGGCATGTAGCTCACCTGAAGGGGGCAGCACTTACAGCTGCTGGTTAAAGGCTGAATGGAGCTTCTGATTTTCAAGAGAACCCAGAAATCTAGATTTATTTTTAAATGTGAAAACTCCCTATATTTAAATGCTTCCACTTTTAAAGATAATATACATACATATATATATATATATATATATATATATATATATATATACACAAATATGTTCAAAAGTTCCCAAAACTTTTTAACAAGACATGTCTGTGCTGTCAGTTTGTGTCCTATATCCCCAAATCTCATTTCTCATAATGCAGGACAATTTCACCACACAGGATGATAATACTCCCTCCAAGAACAATAGACTATCTAATAAAAAAAAAAATACCAGACATGGGAAACCTCCCTTCAAGTTGTCAGTCAGGGGAGTCTAAGAGACTCCCAAAATAATATAGGCTATTGTCATCGCCCTTGATGCCTCCCAGGACTTGAAGGTAAGACCGTATTGCTGAAGGCACCATGCACTTTAGACACAGGACTTAGAGAGGGTTTGAGGCAGAACTCACCTGGAAGCTTCATCACGTGCTCTCATAGTATACAAAGGTATTATGCAAGCTGCCAAGGAAAAAACAAACGAACAATAATTTCACCCAGCTGTAAAGTCTACAAACCCAACAATGACCAGAATGTCATGTCCTCAAGGGTGTAATAGTGGCACTTACATCTTGGGAGTAACCAACAGCCATTTAACTGGTGTTAAGGCCCACTCAATAGGAGGGAATTCCTGCCTGTGGCTGATGAAGTCATAGACCCTAGAGTAGAACCTGCTACATTTCTAAACTTTTATAATTCCCAACTGCATTCAAAATATCTATCCTTGCATCCACAGGTACACATAGCTCTCACCCTTCATTGAAGAAGCTTCTTTTGAGACAGAGACCATCCCAGAAATCCACAACTGGTCAAAATGCAGAGAACAGCTGACTATGGGGTGCCCATCTCATGCTGACACATCTGTATTACAACCCCTACACTAAGGCTCAGGTAACAATGTGGAAGAGGGACCAGGAAGTTTGTAAAAGCCAGAGGATGAGGATGTGTGCTTCGAGACAGTATTTTCTATATATGACAGGGAGCTGCACCCATGAAATCTCAATAGCATGTGTGCTCAAACAAGACCTACACACCTACACAATGGCAACACCAGTTGACATCCCAGCGTGGATGGGGAAATCTCACAAGGCCCCACCCCTAGATGAGAAGCTACAGGCAATTAATGGCTTTTAAAAGAGGGAGGATAGGTCTTCTCCAGGACAAGCTATCTGATAGATTATCCAGTTGCAAGTGGTTAACACTAAACATGTGTACTTATGATCAATATTAAATGGACTCAGTGCATTGTATTTATATATACGTGTGTGTGCTAGTGTGTGTGTGTGTGTGTGTGTGTGTGTGTGTGTGTGTGTGTGTAAAAATAATTAAAGAAGAGGACAGGAAATTAAGAGGGAGTTGGAGGATCACAGAAGGAATTGGGAGGGGGAGAAGGAAGGGTAGAAATGATGTAAATACAGTACTTGGGTAGAAATTCTCAAAAACAAAATGGTACATACAGGGAGCGAATGAAGTCCTGAGCAGACGTGTATAGTTTAACATGGACACAGTGGTGTCAGTGACCAGTGGCTCAGCTACAGAGGGTGCCAAAGCCTATCATAGTTTTGTCCCCACCCCCATGTTTACTGCTCCCCTACAGACACTGTTCCTACCAAGATTAGCTAAACTTGCCTCTTTGTTCAACTGTATATAATACCCCTGCCTCTCTATCTATATGCAATAACCCCAACTCCTTGTTCAGCTGTATGCAATGACCTTGCCTCCATCCCAGAGCTCAGTTCACGTGACCCCAGTTTTTCTGCGTCTGTGTGTTTGACTGTCTTCATTCCCTCCTCCCTAGGTAGCTCTATTCCAGGAGCCAGTGCTGGGCAAGGCAGGCACAAGGTTTTTTAAAAAGTAAAAACAACACTTGAATTACAAAGTGCCATTCTGTTCCCGCCATGTGGGTCCTTCGACCCATGCTGAGTATCCATCCTGTTCCTGTTTCCATACTGTCATGACCAAGTATGCATGCATCCAAACACAGCCCACACTGTGTGTTGTAGGCTGTAATGTTAGAGAAGTGATATGTGGCTGTTGTTATGTGGCCTGTTTCTTATTTTAAATTAAACTTTTTTGAAAGTCATGTTATTGTGTATTAACCTAATTTGTACTTTTTTTGGTTTATTTTTTGGATTTTTTGTTTTTGTTTTTGTTTTTCGAGACAGAGTTTCTCTTTATAGCCTTGGCTGGCCTGAGCTCAATCTGGAGACCAGGCTAGCCTCAAACTCAGAGATCCACCTGCCTCTGCCTCCCAAGTGCTGGGATTAAAGGCGTGCACCACCACTGCCTTTAATATTCTGTCCCTTAAACATACCAAAATTTAACTTATCCATTCTTCTTTTGATGAAAATTGAAGGTTTCTTTTCTCATTTCAAGGTACTTTATACCTTCCACAATCAAAACCCCTCCTGCTGGAAGAGGTAGTGCATGTGTGTAATCTCATCACTCAAGAGGCTGAAGCAGGAATAGAATAAAGACAGCCTGGGCTACATTGAGAGACCCTGACCTGAAAAGAAAAAGGAGAGTTTCTATGGGAAAAAAAAATTGCCAGGAAGTGGCAAATACATACTTTATCCGTTATACACTTTGACAAACTGCATTTCAAAGTGGTTGTTCAATTGACACTTCTGCCCACAGACAGATCCATCTGACTGTGCCTTGGTTTTGCCTGTGTGGTCCATGATTGCTAAGACCTGAATAGATCATAACACATGATACCATATGCACACAACTGCAAATATGCACAAGTAAGAATGTGACACTGGGCCAGGTGTGATGGCACACACCTTTTATCCCAGAACTCAGGAAGCACAAGCAGACAGACTTCTTGAGTTCAAGGCCAGCTTGATCTACATTGCAAGTTCCAGTCCAGACAGAAATACGTAGTAAGACCCTGTTTCAAGAAAATACAGCATATCTCTTTGTAGATGCTCCAGAGGAGCTATCTGTCCACTGTCTAAGACAAGCAGACATAGAAGTAGAGACTATTTACTTAGCTTTTTAAATGGAATAGTAAGCCATAATTTTTCAAAAACTTAACTATGGATAGAAGGATAATAGGAATGGGGAGCAAGGGAATGGCTTAATTCTTTAACATGGTTTGCTTTATTGGTGTAATTATCAAGATACTTAATATTTTACATGATTATCCCAAAGTTAATTTAATACAAAAATAACCCAAAAGTCAGACCCAAGACAAAGGAGATAAACCTAACAAGGTGTCCAGTTAGTGGCTTAATCAGAGAGATGAACTATTCCACATCACTTTTATCGCAATCTATAACTGGATAGTTGATACTTAGTTACTTTCCTATTGCCATGAAGAGACACTATAGCCATCAGGGGACTTAGAAGAAAGAGTTTATTTGGTGCTTACAGTTTTGGAGGGCAAGTTCATGAAAATCATGGCAAAGAAAATGGCAGTCAGCAGGCACAGCACTGGAGAAGTAGCTAGAACTCACATCTTGAGATGACAACCATGGAGCAGAGAGGAGACAGCTAACAGGGACTACTGTGGGCTTTTGAATCCTCAATGACACACCTCCTCCAACATGGCTACATGGCCTATTCCTTCCCAAACAGTTCCAACAACTGTAGCCCAAGCATTCAAATATATAAGCCTATAAGGGCCATTCTCATTCAAACCACCACAAGACTCATATATTATTGGTTGTGATTTGTTATTTGGGGACTAGTTTGTATATTGTAGAATAAAGTGGGAATTTTAAGTTTCCCTTTGAATATATGAAACGTTTTTGTTTTATTTTATTTTGAGATAGGGTCTCACTCTATAGTCCAGGCTGGCCTGGAACTTACAGCAAGCCTCCTGCCTCAGACTCCCAAGTGCTAGGGTTATAAGTGTAAGACACCATGCCCAGCAATATGTTTTACCTTTAAAAAGTAAAGTAGGAGGCATCCTCCCTTGGAGCCTCTTCCATTTAAGGAGTTCTTTTCTAGCTTTTCTCTAATAAATCTGTGCTCATCCTGCTGTTTTAAAAATGTAAATTAGCCAGCTATGACTTCTCACACCTATAATCCCAGTGTGTAGGAGGCTGAGGCAGGAAGACTGCGGTTTGAGACCATATCTCAAAAGAAGAAAAAGAGAGAGAAGTAACATAAGTAAAACGCAGGGGCCAGAGGTGTAACTCGATAATCGAAGACATGATGGAGTGTAGCTGGCTAGTAGAGTATATGTTTAGCATGCCTGGGGCCCCAGGGTGAATCCCAAGAACTGGAAATTAAATGTTCCAGCTCTGTCTTCTAAAATAATGACCAACCCAGATCAGTGAGCTCCTTGGGCACCCAGATGGTGACATCTAAAGATTGCTTTCTACTACATGAAGTGTGTCTACCCAGAGAAATAACTGGTTCTTGGTCTGAAACCAAAAATAAAAGAATAAACATAGACCATCTTATCAGACTGAAAAACAAAATAGCAACAAAGCTCCCGAGGATGATCTAAGCAACCAAGATGTCAGTCTGAAGACGGAATGATTGGGCCATCAGTAAACACCAAGACTGTAGTAGATTGAAAATACAAGTATGTCACTCCCTACATGTTTATGGTGGTTTGTTTAAAACATCATCATGGGCTCGGAAGATGGCTCAGTGGGTAAAATGCTTGTTATGAAAGCATGAGGCCAGCCTGATCTACACAACAAGTTCCAGGATAGCCATGGCTACAGAATGAGAGCCTATTTCATAAAACAAAACAGAAAACAGCCCTCGTTAACTTGGAAAACGCTAGAGACGAAGCATAATCATAAAAGGTAAAGAGCAGAATGAAGCTTGATTTTCCCAAGCAACTATGTGTCAAGATGATCAAGAGAGTTTATAGGAGAACGTGCTCTTCATTTCCGCATTCCAGAGAGGCAAGCTAACGCAGGAAAACTAGAATTCTAACGTTGTGTGATCGTAATAAGTTAATGGATCTCAGCGATGAGTATCAATGGCTGCTCACAACCCTAAGGGGAAGACCTTTGGGTCTCTGTGTACCGTGCCAAGGCTGAGTTCTCAGAAGAGAGAAAGGGACAGAGGGGGACAGAGAAGGGAGTCAAAGAAGGGGACGGAGATGATCAAATATCTGGCTCTATCGTTTTTGTGTGTGCCACAAGTGACAGAGAAATACATCATGTGTGTGCTACAGCTGAAAGGTTGCCCAGTGGTTTGATAACCTTTGGTGCCATAGCTCCCAATCCCCTAGAACTCTCAGGTAGCAATGCCTGCCACTGAACATGGCTCTCACTCATTTCCAGTGCTGCTGAGCCAGCCAGCTCAGTTCTCCTCTTCTTGTCTTCTACCACCGTATCCTTAGAGTAAATGCCATCAGCTGAAGTTCCCGATCACTTTCATCAATACTTCTTAAGATGCAGCCTTCCCCACCACCAAGGAGGACGAAACTCCCTCTCTAGCCTTTGTTTGTAAGTATTTTCCACCAACAGCCATGCTGACTTTGAACACCAGAAACCCGCATTAAATGAGGAACACAGGAAAGGGTTACGATGGGATTTCAGCCAGGCATGGTGGCACAGGCCTGTAATCTCAACAGTTGTGGTGCTGAGGCTGGAGGATCAAAAGTTCCAGGTCAGCCTAGCTACATTGTGAGGCCTTATTTAAAAAAAAAAAATCAGTGAAATGTATATTTCCATCATTTCCATATATGAATAACACTCAGACCACTAGAATATATTAATTATATAATTAATTGTTAGTTCTATAAAAATGGAAGCTAAAAGAACATTTCCTGAACCTCAACACGCAGAGAATTGTGACTTTTCGACAGAGAGGGATTTTTAGTATATTGCTAATATAGCACTGAATAGGACGAAACAGCTTCTTCAAAGGTCTAAAAAAGGCAGAACAGCTCCCCTGCTTCTCAGTGTCTCAATCTTTTCCATATTTAGTGAGTAAGAGTCAAAAATATCAAAACTCCTGGGAAATTCTCAGTACGAGAATTTATTTTTGCTTAGCATAATTTAGTCCCATTTGTGGCTGTGTCATGCAAGACTCAGGATCCCTTATACTTAAAAGCGAGAGCAACTCAAGACATGACTGTTAACTCAAAGTCAAATGGTCCTCTATCCTTTGACCATTTTGGAGCAGATTCATAGGAAATTGAGAAGCAGGATGGAGAAGCCAGAGAGATGGCTCAGTGGATAAGAGCGCTTGCTGGACAAACATGAAGACCCAAGTTTGAATCCCCAACACTGGAGTAAAAGTGGAAGATGGCTGCATGAACCTGGGACAGCAACGTTGCCTGGCAAAGACAGGCAGATCCTAGAAGTTCACTGTCAGCCAACCTAGCTGAAAAGGTGAGCTTCGAGTTCCATGAGACACCATCTCAAGGGCACAATGTGGAGAGTCAGCATCTGGTCTGGTCTTGCACGTGCACACGCATACCATCAACACATGCACACTCTCACATCACACACACACACACACACACACACACACACACAAAATTAGTTATTCTTTATTAAAGAAAGGGATAAAAAAGAATAGGATCCTGGCCTTAAATAACAAATAGTCCTTAGAGGGGAAGTCCTGAGCTGGGTGGTCTCACCATCTCTTGTATTGACAATGACAGTGGACCAGCTTGTATTATCTATGACCACGCATTAAAGGAAGCAGATTATGACAAAAAAAAAAAATGCCATTCAGAGAGCAGGACATTGATTTTAATTGCTCTTAATTTGTACTGCAAGGCAGAGAAAAGGCAAAGCTCCCAGGAAAGGAATGACTTTTTTTTTTTAACCCAAAACTCTGAGATTACAGTGTGCAGGAAGATGCCTCGCTGCTCCAGCCATTCTCTAGAGCTAAAAGAAAACAGCATTTCTCCTTCCCCAGTCACTGTGTGGACCTACACTCCATCTCAGTGGCTGATTAAAAAAAAAAACCGAACCGAAAGCAGCAGGCAAAGCTGCCGAAGGCATTGGGGGCAGGGCTGAAAACATCTACTGGGGGTGCTGGAGAAAAAGTAATCGGATCCGTGTCAAGCTGTGATACCTGTACTAGGTGTTTTGTATAGTCTATTTTTAGTATCCATTAGTAATGGCTGGTTTAAAATTAGTATCATCCAAAGTCGAATGAATCTTGAGAATGAAGATTGTCCCCAATTGACCTATCTGCTTTTCAAATTGCCAGACAGATGCTGCTGACAGGATCCATCATGTTCAGGGATCTTTGGTTTCTTTGGAGACGTTTATAACTTGATGAAATCCTAAAACGCCATGCAGCCTTGGACTGTCTTGTATCTTGTCATTGGAGGGTGTGTGTCTAGACACTATACTGAGGACTCTGACTCTCGTTGGATTTCACTGGAAAGGAGAAACTAGGGGACTTGGGGTATGGCACAGTAGTGAGACATTTGCCGGGCATGTGCAAGGTCCTGAGTTCAATTCCCAGTACTGCCAAAAGAAGTAAGGTAGATAGGGAAATGGAGATAAGAGAGATGGAGATGATGGAAATAGAGATGATAGAGAGAGGGAATAAATATAGAGAGGGGAGATAAAGGAATGGTGAGGGAAAGGGGGGAGGGCTAAATCCATAAATCCAGGCAGCTCCTACTACCTCCAGGTCCCTGATGTGTGTATTGGGCAGAGGAGGCAAAGGTGGGGGAGGAGCAGTGGCCACAGATTTGCCCCCTACTCACATGTGCCTCCTGTCTGGTGATATTCAGATCTATTCCTAAACTCTTCCATTTACCACTCCAGAAAACAAAACTAAGCCACCTAGGATATTGGAGTTTGGTTTTATTCATCTATAGTCCAATGCAAATAGTAATTAGTGACGTCTGTACCTGCATTCCAAGAGGGCAATTGACTGAACTGTGGAAGAGAATGCTTAGACAAGGATTTTAGAAACCCAAAGCACTACATAAATATTGGTTTAACTTAATTAACTAGAAAGCAATAAATTATCTACAGAAATGGCTCCTTACGTTCCACCTAAATAGAACCACTTCTAGCTCTAACCTGTACATGAATTTCTCCAACAAGATAAGGAAATAAAACCAGATAGAATCACTGTGGTGGTGCTGGAGACATTCTAGTTTTTGTTTTTGTGTTTGTTTCTGTTTTTCGAGACAGGGTTTCTCTCTGTGGCCCTGGCTGTCCTGGAACTCACTTTGTAGACCAGACTGGCCTCAAACTCAGAGATCTGCCCGCCTCTGCCTCCTGAGAGCTGGGATTAAAGGTGTGCACCACCACTGCCCAGTTCTATTTTGTAATAGTAATACATCCTCTCTTTCCACCAAGAGTTTGAGGCAGCATACAAGTGCTGTGGAAAGTGCATTCATGGAGCTGGGGAAATGACTTAGTGGGTAAATGCTTGCCACAGAAGTGTGAGAACAGAGTTCTGATCCCCACCAATCATGTACATGGGTGTAGCAGCCCACCTGCGATCCCAGTGTGTGGAAGGTACAGTCAGAGATGCCCAGAACAAGCTGGTCAGCTAGACTAACTGATCCATTCAGCTCTGGGTTCAAGTGAGAAGAAAGATGCTGTCTCCAAAAATAAAGTGGAGAGAAACTGTGGAAGACATGTGACACCAACCTTGGGCCTTTTGTGCACATGGCATACACACATATGAACAAGCATACACATAAGCACACACCACATACAAATGAAAGAAACAACACAGTACGTACAATAAAGCACATAAGCGAGGACAGTTTTTCCTTTCTCTAACAGCTGTGTGTACCTACTGTCCCTTCATGGTGGCCCATGGAAAAACCTTACCTGTAATTGTAGCATTTGGGGGGCAGAGGCAGGGTCGTCACAATTTCTGACCCAGAATATTTAATGAGACCTTGTGTCAGGAAGAGAGAGAGAGGGAGGAGTGATTGAAAAAAAAAAAAAAGGTGAAATTCGTGCATGTGACAAAAAGCAATAGAACCAAGGGTGAAATGGCACAAGCTGGCAATATGGAAATTTTGGATCTGAGTCTTCTGAAAACCACGGGTGGGGAAATAAGTAACACAGTTGTGTGATTCTCACTTTTAGAAAAGACAAACAAGGTTTAGGTAAGAGCAGCCATAATCTCTCCATCACAATGAGGGTAGCCAACATCCATCCATGGAGCCCACTACTTGCCCAGGAGAATGGGGGCCCAACTGACAGTGCCTCTCCAAGAAACTCTAAATATAGAAGAGTGAGTGCCACTCAGAATGAGGATCCACTTGGCTTCTGTCCTGATTTCAAATTCTCAGAGCCGCACCCCAAGGTAGCAGAGAACCTCATTGAGAATGGGTAACCTCAAAGCCAAAGTTGGTTACAGACCACTCTGCCTATTTGCAGCCTGCCTGACCATCAGAAAATAACTTCACTCTATGAGTCTCCTCCCTCTCCTCTATGAAAAGTAATATTTACATATTCTGAAGAACTATTATAAGGAAGAAGAAATCTGTTTGGCAGACACTAGATTTGTGGAGTACTAAGGTTATGTTCATTATTATCAACTAAAATATCTTATAGTCCACAGAAGTAACTAACAGCAATGCCCAGCATTTATCCACTGAGTGTTAATCCCACGTTTTCTCTTTGAGATCTTAGGTGTGCATCAGGGGGCTGGGGAGATGGCTCTATGGGTAAGAGCACTAGCTGTACAAGTGTAAGGATCTGAGTTTGAGTCCCCAAGCCCCTCACAAGAAGCTGAATGAGGCTGCATGTGCCTGTAAGCTCAGCGCCGGGGACCAGCGTGGAGACAGGAGGACCACTGGGGTCTGTTGACCATCAGCCTGGTTCAGTGAGACCCTGTCTTGAGGGAATAAGGCGGAGAGCAATGAAAAAGAAACACCAAAGTCCTCCTCCAGCTTCAGCATGTGCACACTGTGAGCTTGCGCGCACGCATGCACATGCACACGCACGTGCGCGCGCGCACATGCGCGCGCACACAGCACTATAACCATACAGTGGAAGGAAGGAAGGAAGGAGAGAGAACCAACAAACTTTGGGGGTTAGAAAACAGCTTAGTGAGAGAACACATGCTTAGCATGTGTGAGACCTTGGGTTTAAAACTCAATGCCAAAAACCAGAAGTTAAAGTGCACATTAATTGTATCAAACCAAAATGAGAGGTATAGAGATGATGATGATGATGATGATGGAGTCACTCCTGTTAAAATCCCATGAACCAAGCTGACACGAAGATGCCTATCTGAACGTCTAAGCAATCAAGATTAGAGAGACGGCATCCAAATGTCCCAAACAGGACTATCTGTCTGCATGATAATGAAATTCCCTGGGCTTTCACCATCACACAAAAGAAGTGACCTGGAATAGCCTGGTGTTAACCAACCACTGCTTTCCCATTGTCCTGTTTCCCTGAGCCTGCCTTGGAATGGAAGTAACTTTGGAATGACCCATCCACTTTGGGTTCTGTTTCTGCTATTGCCAGTCCCCTTCTATCTGAAAAACCAACCTCTTCTTCTCTGGCCATTACAACACTTATTCAATTTTATGGAATGAAGTGTTGCCAATTTTGAATCAAAACTGAAGATCTTCAAGCTGTTGTAATCTTATCCTTTGACAGCACTTTTAGTGCTATAGACTTCCCACGCTCATAAGCAACAAAAATGCCTTTCTCTCAGCTCAGGGCCTGGGAAGCCTAAGTTCAGGGAGCTGGCAGATTCGGGGTCTGGGAGGGCCAGCTTGCTGGCTAATAGATAGCCATCTTCGCTGTGTGCTCACATGATGAAAAAAAAATGAACTCCCTGGCATCTCATATGAGTGATGTAGGAAAAGTGGGGGGTCTTTGAGAGTGACAGAGTCCTCCCAGGCTCTAATGGGCTTTAACTCATGATTTAAGGTGCCACAGAAGTCTGTGATCACATAAAACTTCCGCTGAGTCAGTGGCTCTAGGTTCTTATATCATGAATTTAAAGAGTGAAATTCACAGACCACAGAAAGTCAAGTTGATGAGTAATATCGTCCTGTATGCTGTGAATATGTGTTGCTCTGATTGGTTGATAAATAAGGCTGTTTGGCCAATGGTGAAGCAGAATAGGGTTAGGCAGGACATTCTAACTAGAGAGGAGGAAGGAGAAAGGCAGAAGAGAGGAGACGCTGCCAGCCGCAGCCATGAGAAGCAAAATGTAACAATACCAGTAAGCCACGAGCCACGTGGCAAAGTATAGATTTATAGAAATGGGTTAATTTAAGATGTAGAATCTAGCTAGGGAGAAGCCTGAGCCAGTAGGCCACACAGTTTGTAATTAATATAAGCCTCTGTGTGTTCATTTGGGTCTGAGCGGCTGCGGGACCGGCAGGTGAGAGAGATATGTCCTGACCACGGGCCAGGCAGGACACAGGAAAACTTTCAGCTACATCAAGTTTTAGAAAGAAATGGTGTTATAAGATACTAGGAGGGAGCTTAAGAGAAAGAAAGCAGCACTCCTACATAGCACAGGTGGAAAAAAGTATCACTGAGGTGCTAGTCTAGGCTTTCCCTGGGATTTATGGCAGAAACTGGGGTGAGGCATGGGGAGATAAACTGTCCATCCCCAAAGTATCCAGGTACATCTTGGTTCCATTTATATCCTCATATATAACTTCCAGGCAGGGATGCTCAGTTAGAATAAGAAAGACAGCAAGAAAGTGGAAGAAGAACCAGAGCTTCCTTCTGGCATTCCTTGCAAGGGAACCAAGGACATTTCCTTTTAACTTCTGGCCAAGGGTGAGATTCAGAACTGCTGCTTCCAAGGCCTTTGCTCTAAACTGGCCCCTTTCTAGGTCCCTTTCTTATCATAAATGCATTAATCGGGCTGGAGAGATGGCTCGGAGGTTAAGAGCACTAGATGTTCTTCCAGAGGTTCTGAGTTCAATTCCCAGCAACCAAATGGTGGCTCACAACCATCCATAATGAGATCTGGTGCCTTCTTCTGGCCTTCAGGCAAACATGCAGGCAGAATACTATATATAATAAACAAATCTTTAAAAAATAAATAAATAAATAAATAAATAAATAAATAAATGCATTAATCCCAACTTTGAGAATTCTACTCTCTTGACTTCATCATCTCCCAAAAGCTGTCACACTAGGGCTAGGATTTCAATATACAAACTTGGAAAGGGGGAAAGCATTCAGACCTGCACTCAGCCTGTTTTAGTAGCATCCCCAGGCCTGTGTGACCATAGACCCCACTTTCTATTTGCATGACCCTGTTCTATAACCTGTGTAGCGTGAATTCTATTTGGTCTTAATAATAAAAACCCAGAGTCAGATATAGGAGTAAAGACTGAAAGATTAGAGAAGTAAAGGAGCAAGCCACAGTCACTTCTTACCTCCACGACAACTCAGACTGAAAATGGGCATGAGCTCCTGTCTCCTCCTGCCTTATATTCCTCTCTCTGCCCAGCCATATCACTTCCTGTCTCCACCTCCCTAGTGCTGGGATCAAAGGCATGTGATCCCAAGTGCTGGGATTAAAGGTGTGTGCCACCACTGCCTGACCTCTATGGTTAACTAGTGGCTAGCTCCATACTCTGATCTCCAGGCAAGCTTTATGTTAGAGCACAAATATCACCACAGCTCTGGGTTTGATCTCTGTCATAATGAGGGAGTTATACTTTCAGCCTAAGAGTTAGTAGAGGGTTAATTGTCATAGAGAAGCTAAGGCATGGTGGCTCATGCCTCTAACCTGGGAATCTGGAGTCCAGCCTGGGCTACACACTGAGGTTTTGTTTCAAAAAGGAAAACAAAAAATTGCCACCAGAAAATATAGTATCGAATGCATGTCTTCTGTGAACCTAATAAGAATGGGCCTATTTTATACATCTATAATGTACCTACAGCTAATGAACATCCTCCCACATCAGCTCTTATCCTTACCAATATATGGGTGAAAGGAGTCTTCCCCTTGGTTCTCTAAAAGTTCTCAATATCAACTGACAAGGGTAAACGGAGGGAATGATGCACACACTTTCGCAGCACGGGTTCATTTACAAAGTATGAGGCTCCCTGACAGGCCCATAGTAGAGCCCAAAAGGTGATGACCTTATTATGTGGAGAGTATGTCAGATAGTCTCTCAGGAACTGCCTTAGGAACAGCAAAGAAGCTAGTTGTGTGCAGTGGCACACACCTGTAATCCCAGCAATGGGGCAAGGGGAGCAGAGAGGTTGAGACCAGCCTAGAATACATATAGAGACTCTGTTTACACACAGAGAGAGGCACACACGAGTAGAAGAAAGCTGTCTGGGCAGCTGTCCTGCACTTGGAGACCTTTGGTCTCTTCTTCCTGGGTAGTTAATCTTTCCTCATTAACAAGGCTTCACAGTAATTGCTTTCCACCTGAGAAAGGAGCTTCAGCAGAACCCTCTCCTTGCACTTGGGGAAAAAAAAAAGGGATGAAGAGACAGGGCTATTACAGGCAAATTGGAGAGACATCGGAAAGGTTGTTTGCTTAATTCAGTCGCCATACTTCAGGGATTGAGTTTTGGGGGTGGGGGGGTTGTTTTGCTTTGTGTTTGTTTGTTTGTTTGTTTGTTTGTTTGTTTTTAAACAACTCGCCAGTGCTGCCTAAGCCTCCTCCCAGGATGGGCTCCTAACCTCCCCGCTGGAAGGTCTGCCAGCGCCACCCCACCAACATGCCTGACTCTCAGGACTCTCTGGGCTGAGTCTTCTCCAAAGACAGCGGTTCCTTCATGAAGGTCAGCAACAAGGTCTTCATCCTTTATCCCAGACAGGGCATTCTTGCAATGGACTGTGTACTTCCTGAGCAAAACCCTCAGCATACCTCCCAGGCTGTGACAAAGAGCTCCAGCTCATAAGCAGTGCTTAGATGGTGTCTACGTGACATACATACAAATATCATCTAAAATATGCCTCAAATGGACCTCTCACTAGTCAAGTGTGGCATCTCCCTGCACTGGGGAGACTTAGGCAGAGGGATCACAAGTTCAAGGCCAGCTTGAGCTATACAGCCATATTCTATGGGATTTTTTTTCAGTGCTTTTTTGCAATTATACCCAATTTCCCTTTCAGTTCATGGGATAGCTAAATTTGATTGTCAACTTGATAGGATTAATAAACACCTAACAATTAGCAAAGCCCAGCTTTTGGCATTTCTAGAAAGGATTGAGGAGGGAAGATCCACCCTGAGTGGGAGGCACCATCCCATGTGCTCAGGGTCTAGATCGAATTGAAGATTGGAAAGGAGAAAGCCAGGTGAGTACCAGCATCTGTCCCTCTGTGCTCCTAAATCCACTCAGATGTGAGCAAGCAGTCTCATGTTCCCACTGCCATGCCTTCCCTGTCATGATGGGTTGTTTCCCCTCAAACTGTGAGTCACAATAAACCCTCCCCTCAGCATCTTTAAGTTGCTCTCCGTCGGATAGTTCATCACAGCAGTGAGAAAGTATCTAATACAGCTACTCCTCTCCCTGTCAGAAATACAACCTAGGAGACTCTGATCCCCACAGATACCTACATCCATAGAGCCCCATGGTGTCATGGGAAGGGATTAAGACCCCTCCTCAGAGGAATCTCTGAGCTGGTCTTCTGCCATGTTTTTCAAACTCCTCTTTGCATCTAATCTCACTGCTTCTCATTCATGTCAATGTCAGGTCCCCTCTACCTCAGTTTCCCAAACCCACCTGGGCCTCCATCATTCTTCACCAATCCATGGCCTAGAGACATGAAAGACAGAAGAACCTGCTGCAGGTTCCTGCCAGGCCAGCTCTCCATGTTTTATTCTTTAGTGGTAAGTGCCATCTGCCAGAGTCCCCTTAGGAGATATGCTTTTGAAACTTCAAAGTTCCGTTTTTAAAAATCTCTGTCTGGTTGCCGGGCGGTGGTGGCGCACACCTTTAATCCCAGCACTCGGGAGGCAGAGCCAGGCGGATCTCTGTGAATTCCAGGCCAGCCTGGTCTACAAAGCGAGTTCCAGGACAGGCACCAAAAAAACTAGAGAGAAACCCTGTCTCAAAAAAAAAATCTGTCTTTTTCTCTCTCTCACTCTCTCTCACACCTTCTCTCTCATACACACACACACACACACACACACACACACACACACACACACATATACTCTCACACTGAAACTTTCACAGTCTTTTTCTCTCATAGTCTTTCTCTCTCTCTCTCTCTCTCTCTCTCTCTCTCTCTCTCTCACACACACACACACACACCCTCTCACACACACTCTTTCTCACTCACATTCTCTCTCTCACACACACACTTTCTCTCTCACACACACTCTTTTTCACTCACATTCTCTCTCTCACGCACACACTCTCACACACATTCTCTCTCACACACACTTTCTCTCACACACACTTTCTCTCACACACACTTTCTCACACTCACACACTCTCACACACATTCTCTCTCTCTCTCTCTCTCTCTCTCTCTCTCTCTCTCTCTCTCTCTCTCACACACACACACACACCTTCCCTAAAGTTACCATCTCTGCCAGCAGCTTCAAAAGTCTGTCCAGCCTCTTGCTGAGTCCTTCATTCACCACACCACCACTGGGAAGGCTGAGAGAAGAGGAGTTACGTTCAAAGTCATCATGGGTCACATAGAGAAATCTATCTCCAAGAAGAAAAAGGGAGAGGGGGAAAGAGGGAAGGGAAGCAGAGGGGAGGGAGGAGCGGGGAGTAAGGAAGATAAAGAAAGGGAAGGAAGGAAGGAAAGGAAAAGAAAAAAGAATGTCCCTACTCTGGAGGCAAGGAACGGCTATGTGTAGAAGGGAAGTGAGGAAGCTTTGGTTAAGTGGGCTTATCTCACAATGCTTTTGTGGCTCTCCTGCCGCTTTGGAGTCTACTTCATTGACCTGTCTGTCCATATTTTGTATCCAATCTCAACGAGCATCACCATTCACTCCTGAGCCAGGCACAGGGATGACAAATGGGTTACATCCCGGTGACCATTTGGTGACACTTCTCGCAGTAGGTTGAACGATCTTGTGAGATTTCAGCTGGGCTCAGAGGGCAAAAATGGACTAGTCGTGAGTGTGGGGGGCAGGTGGCAGTGTGGCACTGGGAAGAGCCATCACTGGCTGTTCTCTGAAGTCTTGCCCCCAAATCACTCAAGTAAATATCGCCAGAGGGCCTGTTAGTAAAACCGCTTCCTGAGGATGTAAGCAACATCAAGCCCTTCCTCCTACAGTCCCAGCAACAAGTAGAGATGTGATTTCGCCAATGTTCAAGCTGGGAAACCAGTGAATTTATTAGGCTTATAGAGAAATGGGTGACAGGTGACCGGGAGAAGCACAGGCGGCCTTAAAGTGGCCATGCTGGGAGGTCTGCACCTAGCATGAATCACGACACCACCACGGCTGTGTAGACGGAGCCCCCTCCCCTAGTCCTCCCAGAGGCCAATTGCTATTAGGGTGGACTTGCATCAGCTGGTTGGAAGGTGTGGGTGGCTACAAATGAGGGGAGGCCGGCTCTCAGCAAGCCCAGCTGTGGTGATCTTCTGCAAGCCTGCACAGCTGAGTTGATAAAGATGTGGCAATTTGGCTCAGAGGATAGTCCCATACAGCAGGACCTGATGAAGAGAGAGAACTCTGTATAAAAAAAGACACTCAGAAGCAGGTTCTCTCTGGAGCCCGAATCTACATAGTACCCTCTGCAAACAGCAGAGAAGAGTGTCCCCTCCACAGCCATCCCCTTCTCCCAGCACCTAAGCCCGTCCTCCGAGAAGTAAGGGAGCATTGTGGTTTTGTAACTTCTGGAGAGGCAGTGTTTGCACTAACTGTTCCATAGACAATAGGCGCCACAGCTGGTTTGTTTGGTTCTGCTTCGCAACGCTGAGGGTAGGACCCAGAGACTCACCAATGCTGTGCAAGCTCCCGACTACTGAGCTGAGCACTCCCCCAGCTCATTGAGAACTCCATGGATGGCTTTTAAGCGGATGACTAGAAAGGCAGGAGGGCTTTTAGCAAAATCGGTGCAATAGCTGTGGGTAGACTGGAGGGGAATGTTGGGGCCCAGCCTCCTTCTGGCAAAGTCCAAATGAGGTGCTCCTGAACAGGAAGGAATACAGAGATAACACGGAAACACAAGGCCGGTACAGCCAGATCGTGGGCCGTGGAGAAGCCCAAGAGTTATGGTCGTCTAGCTGCCTGAGCCTGTAGCCTCTGTCTTCATTTCTAGAGTATCAAAGTCAGAAGATCCCCAAACATAAGTCGGCCAGTAGAGTCCTTAACAGGGAACATGCCATGCCCTCTTCCCACATGGCCCAGGGGACTTTCTGGTGCAAGGGTGGTTCTGGGCCACTGTGAGAAAGGTCAGCCTACACTGCAGATGTGGCAGTGGCTCTATCCTTCTGGGCACTCCTCCAAGGCTTGGAATAATTCCGAGGCCCAATCAGCAACTTAAAGCCAAAGCAAGGCCAACACAGCACCTCCTGTCTCAGTGAGGTTACGCTGGAAGATGTTTTTGAAAGGTCCAGGGAAGCTCAGAAGGACTAGGGTGCTATGGAACCTGGTGAGGGGAGGCACAGAAGCAGAGGGGCTGTTCAACAGGGTTCATCCCTTTAAAAAACTGAGACCCTGCTTCTCAGCCAAGGTTTGAGGTTCCTGAATCCACTCCCCTTCTCCCCTCCCACAATGACTCATCCTTTTGGCTGTATTTCTAACTCATCTTCCTTTCCCAGCATGCCTTGCTCTTTCTCCCAACATGCTCTTTTCTCACTCCTTCATAAAAACATGGAATCAACAAAATGTACTTTGAACGTCTTGAAATAACCCCTAGCAGACAATTCATAACCGCTCCTTCCAGATCTCCAATCTCAGCAAGTGCCCAGCAGGCATCCAGGAAGACGGCTGAGCTTTTCCAGTCTTCTTTTGCACATTCTTAACACCCTATTCAACAATCAGGAAAAGGGGTGCATTCCTCAGCCCTGGCTGGGCTCCCTGTGCCTTGGCTCTGCTGGTTTCCTTTGTTAAGTACATTGAGGCGTGGGAGTAGCAGGTGAGGCTTCAGGCTAGCTCCAAGCAGTTAGTTGGTCCTTTGCAACTAACCTTGCTCCTGGCACAGAACAAGACATGAGGAGGTCACCAACCACAGGAGGCCTCAGGATGTGTCCAAGAACGAATACCAGACCAGAGTGCTGTGAGGAGAGTGCAGGATTACTGAAGGCTGAGGGGAATTAGGGAAAAGCTTCACAGGCAGAAACTGAGACACCTTCCAGGTGGGAGTGGTTGAGTAGAGGCCCCTAAACCAAACTGAGCTGGGCCATTTGCAAACGTGTAGGTCAGCTTCAGGGAAAGAATCCTCTGGGGTTGGTAAGAGAGAGACTGCTAGAGAGCTCAACTGGAGTTAGTTTGTAGAGGGCCTTGGATGCCAGGAATCATGGAAAGCTGCTGAGCAGGGAAAGAACATTATTAAGTGATGATGCTTAAGTAAGAAAACCCCAGAGCTCTTCTTGAGTCTGGGCACTCTCAGCACTCAGAGCCACAGCTGTAAACAGCAGTGCTAAAGAACTTCAATGGCCCGAAGAGTTGTCTCCACGGTTAAGAGCACCTGGGTTCAATCCCTCGCACCCACACGGCAGCTCACAACCATCTCTAACTCCCGTCCCAGAGGATATAGCAGGTACACATGTGGTAGACACACAAGCAAAACACCCATACACATAAGATAATAAAACAAATAAATCTATTTCTATTGCAATGAACACAGGCCAAGGAAGGGAGGGGGCAAATACATACACTACCCTTTCATTGGTAACTGTGGTTTCGACTGTCCAGGCCACCACCTAAGAACTTAGAGGGATTCACAGGTGGAGAGATTAGCCCAGGGCAGTGCAGTCTCTCCCTCCTCTGAAAGTGGCCCAGTGGTACTGTGGCTGGCAACAGTGGTGGTTGGTCTAGGTAAGCCTGCTACATGGTTCATGTCATGGTGTGTGTGTGTGTGTCCCCATAAGCCTGCTTCATTGTTCATGCCGTGTTTGTGTGTATGTGTGTATGGTGTATGTGTGTCCATGGTGTGTGTGTCCCCATAAGCCTGCTTCATATCTTGTGTGTGTGTGTGTGTGTGTGTGTGTGTGTGTGTGTGTGGTGTGTCTATAGTGTGTGTGTCCCCATAAGCCTGCTGCATTGTTCATGGTGTGTGTGTGTGTGTGTGTGTCTGTGTGTCTGTGTGTCCCCACCCCTCCCCACCCCCCAGCCTTTCAGAGCACTCAGATCCTGACATTCCAACTCTAACCAATTATGGCCAACCAATGCTCTGTATCTTAAAGGATCAGCTGCCTTCCAGAAAAGCATTCATCAACACAGTTGAAGAGGGAGGGTTCAACTCCCTTAGTAGGAATGCAAGGCCGCTAAGCACAGGCAACGGCCAGTAGAATCCAGATCACCCCCTGCTGTGCAGTTACCTAGAAGAAAGAACTGAACTGCTATCTTCCGCAGCCTGAAGTGCAAAGGCTCAGAAAAGGGGACGGTGGGAGGCGGCCCTAGTCGGGGAGATGGATTTTGCCCGGAAAATGGAGAGTAAGCCTTTAAGACTTCAACTCGCTCCATGGTTCCTCCCTAAAATATGATAACAAGGTACAGCAACAATGCATGTGTCAACTTTATAGCAACCCGCCCCACCCCCCAAACTGCCGCTCTTGCTAAGGACGTGGCTACTATAAAAAAAAAAAAAATTTAAAAAAAACCCAGATGCAACACACCTGAGCATGTCTAGAGGGCAGGGTGGCTTCTTCATCACAGAGATGCTGTCCACTTGCCACAGGGATCCACTGTTTCTTGGGGACTGCCCTGTCAAGAGGTGGGAGAGTTCTGTTGCTGATTCTACCAAAGATACTATTTGGGCTTACAGCAGCCCTGCTTAGATTTCTTGTGGTTAATGGTACATTCACACTTCATGTCTTGAGAAAATAAATAAATAGAATAAAATAATAAATAACACAAGCCTCCCAGCAGAGTGGTCACAATTCAGAGGAGATAAAGGTAGTCATCACAGTAAGAGTGACAATCCACTATGATAAGTCCTTCCCATTTTACAGAGGTCACTTCCGGTAGGAAATCTCAGAGAAGCCTCAGAGCTCCACCAGGTTCATCTATCTATGTAAATCTATACTTCCCCGTGTAACTGTGGAGCTGGGACTCTATGCACTGTCACTGTGAGCTCAGCTTTCTGGTTTCAACTTCTCTGCTCTTTTCACAATACAAACAAAGAGATAAACATGTTTAAAAAAAAATCTACACACTTAGAAAAACTCCCAGTGGGATAGCCGGCACCCGTCCACAGGCATCCTGGGAAACAAAGCAGAGGTTTTCCTTAAAGTGTTCCATCCAGTCTCTGGCTACATTCTTCAGCCTCTGCCTGGCCATTCTGAATACTGCCTTGCCCTGCTGCTGGGCCAGGAATGAGCACACGACCACACCAGAGCCAATGAAGGGCAATGAGGAGACTTGCGCAGCCCTGGGGACTGGGATGGGAAGAGAACCTCCCTTTCCCATTCCTCTCCAGCACAGAGGAAGGTATGTCAGGAGTTACTGACCCCTACGTTGCCCTCATGTGGAATGTGAGAATGAAGGTAATGTGGATGACAGGAAGCCCAAGAAGTGACTTAACAAGGCCCTGATGGCTTTATTAGAACCTCTGGACCAAGTCGCATGCTCAAGTACTTATTTCCTTCACTGTGTATTTCTTACTCCTCTCTCCATCCCAGTGCTGGAGATTAAACCCAGCACCTGCCACAGTCTAAGTCATGTATCTTGCCCCTGAGCCACACCCCAAGCCAGGGCCAGTATTGTTTTATTTCTTAAGTAGCTTGTATTGCATCATCTGTCCCTTGCATCTAAAATATCCTGGCTGGTGCAGGTAATTTCTTCTTCTTCTGTCTCATTAGTCATATGCTAATGGCAGCCGTGTCATGTACAGCACTGGGGACCAGCAGAAGGTCCCATGGCCAAAGACACAGAACCAACTAGTGTCATTATGTGGCTAATCACCAGCTCTACTCAGCAACCTGGAGAAGTCGGGTAACTTCCTCGTGCACCAATGTCCCATGGAAGAGCCTTGCTTAATGGACGTTGGGAGAACATTGTGGATATGATGAGAAGCACACTTCACTTCACTTTAAAGGAATAGAGTATGTGCCAATTTCAGACACCTCACACACACACACTACACACTACACACACACACACACACACACACACACACACACACACACACACACAAATACACAAATATACGGTGAAAGGCTGGCTCCCAAGGTAGTGGAAAAAGAAAGAAACAAAAGCCTCCAAACATGGGCCATAGTCCCCTGACTTCTACCTGACTGGGCCTGAGTAGATCACACACTCACCGCTGGCTCCAGCTCAGGAAGCCCCATCTAAGTCACTATTGGAAGAGTCAAGAGTCCAAACTGGGATTCTCTGGGGAAAAAAGAAGGAGGGGTTAGATACTGGGTGAGCGCATCCTCACAGGCACCATGTGAGCATCACCACTGGGACCTGAGCACAGCCCTGTAACTTAGTCTCTTGTTTGCAAATTGAGGACAGATTAAAGGTACAAACATCCCTCTCCTCCTCTAACATTTAGATTAACTCCCAACATGAAGCAGGAAAGCCAGGAGAAACCAGAGAAGAGTGGCCGTTGCTCATTCCAATTTTGCTTCACTCTGGGGGGTGAGCTCTTGATAGGACACGGATGACATGACTTTAAAAAAAAAAAAAGATCCACAAAACGTATCCCCATAGGTGGGGCTACACATGTTACATTGACTTTATAAAGGGTTTACCACATTTCTCTTTTCCGTTTTCTATTTACTTCCAGATACCAAGGTGCCATGGTGGCATAAATCTGGAGACATCGCTCTTCGAACTTTTGACTTGCTCTGGTGTTTGATTTGAGGGATTCTGTCTGTCCCCCACATCTGAGAGGCCATTATAAGCTCTGTTGTGCAACGAGGAGGGAGAGGAACCAAGGATCCTTTCCAAGAAAGTGTGGGAAAACAAACTTCTGGGGCAGCAGTTTTCAGCATAAATCAATTTAGCATCCTGTGTGCTTTAACAGTTCCCCTTATCACTTCTGGACTTTATTAAGGAGACTGGTGTCCAAACAAAGGCTTTTCTCCATTTCCTCTGGTATTTGTTCTTCCTTTCGGGAATATTCTAAAGTCATAAGATGGGGGAGTCCTTATAGCCAATATCTCCGCTCATTCTGCAGACTCTGGCACCTTCTAAGAGCCTCTGGGAGAAGCAGCCTGACTCAGCACCAGACTCCAGTCAGTGCCTCCCCTGTGCCTTGGCGTCCTTGCCGTACCTTATCAGGGATGTTGTGTACAAGAATTTTGTCAACATCCGAATGCCTCAGATACTGCCTCCCTCCAGACAGGCCCCGGGACCCAACCCAGGACCGTCAGGTGAGTAAAGGTTTTGCCAAACACAAAAACACTAAGTCCTTCCAGCTTAGCTGCTTTCTCAGCCCACCCTCCCATGAGCATTTGACTCTGTCAGAATAGGCTAACATGGTTTCTAGTTTTAAGAGGAAAGCAGCCAGGAAAGGATAGGACATGCTCCAAACAGTGAGAAAAGAGGAAAAAATGGAGAGATTTACTGAAGAAAAGCCCCTCAAAAGCTTTAGAACTCACAGAAAGATGGTTCATGGGTCTAATGCTCACATATGCTTCCACTTCTGTGGTTGTTTGTGGTCGCATATAAGCCAGGCTAGCCTTGAACTCACTACACGGCCCCAGGGCTGGCCTTGAACTCCTAATCCTTCTGACTCTACCTCCCAAGTACCAGAGTTGTGTGCACCCCACCACACACACACATCCAGCTCCATCTTCTTTAAACTGAGAGGTTCTGCATATAAATCCTAATGTGTATTTCCTCCTCCAAGCACACCCCTCCCAAAAAAGGAAAAATTTAAGCAACATTAGGAACTACTCAACAGGTAACAAGCCGAACTGGGTCAATGTACTCGCTGGGCTAAGACTCCTGCTTTAAGGGAGTCCCTCCCCTCACCCACCAGTCACATTGCCTGCCTCTCTCCTCCTGCATGCCCCTGCTGTTCCTCACAGGTGGGTGTGGTTTCCAAGCCTTGTTTAGAAAACTCTTCCTTAGATCACCAGTCAGGGCCACAGAGCCTTATTCAGGTTACAACAATCCCATGGTCCAAGCAGGATTAGACTTGGACTTTCCCCAATCCCAAACGAAATAAGCGAAAGACTTCTCCAACTTGCTTTAGTAGGAAGTCATATTCTGGGGGTTCCAGGTAAAGTTCAGTGGCAGAGAATTTGCCTCTCATGCACAAGGTCCTGGGTTCTGGCCATATCACAGCAAAAAGAAAATGGAGAAGAAGAAAGAATATTTGGTGACGTGGAGAAAGTCAAATCTATGTAGTGGTAGCCTGTTCTTCAAACTCTGGATTTTTAAAAATATATTTATTTTCTTGTACATTAAAAATTTCAGGAATATTTTTAACATCTGATATCAGGATATAGCCCACATCACACAATTCAGAATCAGTAGGGGTGAGACCCAGGTGCCAAGAGTGTTTAAAACCCCAGATGGTTCTAATGTATCTTCCAGGTAGAGGGCCCTGCCTGGGAGCTTGTCCTAAAACCAATAGCTGCTCAGGCTACTGGGCGAAGGGAGGCATGCTCAACATTTCCCAGCTCCCGACTAGAAGAAGAAATAGAACTCTTGCCAGATTTTGAAGTCTAATGATTCCTGAGATGCATGCACAAGAGAATGTGTTGTCCTGCCTCCCTCA
>CABHPP010128715.1:0-49056 GCA_902168425.1 Peromyscus attwateri | reverse complement strand
CATGTATTCAGAGCTGGGTTCATACAAAAGATCAACCAGAGAAGGCAGCAGTCACCTACCCTGCCTAATGCTGAGCCTACACAGGCAGAAAATGGGGACTGAGACAGACCTGTAAACTGTTTGAGAGTGGAAGGTCTGTCCAACTGCAAGACACACACACACACATACACACACACACACACCCCATTCCATCTTCCTACCAGAAGCCACTACCACTACCAAAGCCTTTCAAAACTTTACAAATGTCTTAGTTAGAAGCATCAGGATGGTGTTTCTCCATGCACCTACCACAGCTGGAAATTGATTTGTGTCAGAAACATTACAGAACTTGGACCTCACAACTCCACTGACTGCTTCTTAATGCTTCCTAACTGCCTGCTCTCCTTGTCAGGACACGGGGATCCAAGGTGTTTAAACCTAGCTTGCCTGACTTAGTGCTCTCTTGAAACACAGATTTACAACTGTCGTTTCTGAGGCCTCAGACAGCCAAGCCAGTTTCCACACGGAATCCTTCCTTTCACAGCTGCAAGCCAGTATGTGTTGAAAGAACAGGCACTGGAGGAACCAGAATCACCACATGCATGCTCCAAGTCTGTCTTTCCTTCTCTCAAATGTGACACAACAGTGAGCCAGCAAACCTGGTCCCTAAACTCCAGTACCCCCATTGACAGAGAAGAGAGGCGGGGCATGGGAAGCATTAAACCTGAATGACTTTTAGAACAGTGTAGACAAACCTGGAGGACATTAACTAAGTGAAATAAGCCAGGCACAGAAAGCCAAGTACCACATGATCTCACTTTTATGAGGAATCTAAAAAGTTGAACTCTGAAAAGTAAAGAGTAGGTGGTGGTTCCCAGAGCCTGGGGGTGGGTGGAGGATGGGGATTGGGGAGATATTAGTCAAAGTGTACGAATTCCAGTTATACGAGAGGGAAAAGTTTCAGAGATCTATAAAACAGTATTGGTCACCACTGGTGATAATAATAGTGAATATTTCAGAACTGCTAAAAGAACATTTAAATGTTTTCACACAGAAAGACATATTGATAAGGGGATGGTATGTAATTAGCTTGAAAAGTTTTCTAGATTGCGTGTGTGTATAGTATAGCAAAACAGCACAGCAGACCCCAGAAATATATTTAACAATTTTTTCAATTAAATAAATTTAATGCTTGCCTCATAGAAATAGAGAAGTAAGTAGAAAGATTTAACTTGGAATGGAATATTTTAAACTTGGCTTTATGTCTGTTGAGCCTTAAGTAACAGGGATGGGGAAGAAAGCACATCCCTGCAAGAAGTTCCTCTGTGTGTATGTGTGCATTTGTGTGTGTGTGTGTGTGTGTGTGTGTGTGTGTGTGTGTGTGTGTATTAATATGGATATATTAATCAGGACATTGTTACCAGCACCATCACCATGAATCATCATCATTAAAATTCCTCCAAGGACATCTTCAAACCAGACAGGCTCTGTGCTAAGATCTTCACGTGGATATATGCATTTGTCAATAGGTGGTCATGAATCCATTACACATATTTCTATGGGATTACAATTGTAGCATCACATTATAATATTGTGTCAATTGAAGTATGAAAGAGAGACAGAGTGAATGTTGGTTTCTCTGTTAATATCCACAAGAGCATGTTGGTGAATAAAACTATTGTGGGTAGGCCATCTGAACAGCCTCAGTGCTAAGGAATGGCCTATCAAGTCAAGAGCAGACAGAAGCTTTATTGAAATGAACCCGGGATCTCAGGGGGCAGGAGATTAATCAGATAGAGGTGCCAGTAGCTCTACAAATAGAAAAACAATACAACAGACTGGGACCTGAAAGGCATGAGGACATTTCCTTCCTGATACTTGGTTTTGCTTGGTGAAGATGATGTAAGACAAGGTTAGACCTGACGTTTGCACTTTAGAAACGACGTTGACTTGGATGGTGAATTCTCACTCCATGCATTGGTGAATTAGTACGTCTGTAGATGTGAACTGGAACTCTTTCAGATGTGACCCTAGAGTAGGCTACAGGTGGACAAAGTAGGAACTGCCAAGGTCACCCCCATGCTGCCTGCAGTGCCAACCACCTCACACCTACCTTCCTCACAGCATTGTCCCTTTTCATCAGTGGTTCCCAACCTTCCTAATACTGTGACCCTTAATACAGTTCCTCATGTTGTGGTGACCCCCAACCATAAAATTATTTTTGTTGCTACTTCATAACTGTAATTTTGCTACTCTTATGAATCATAATGTAAATATTTTTGGAGGTAGAGGTTTGTCAAGGGGATCACAACCCAGAGGTTGAGAACCACTGATTTACATGAAAGTTTCTTCTTAGCAGAAGTTGATCCACATGAGACTCTTGTTTTAGCCTCTGTTCAGTCTTTAAGTAACTAAAACAAAATTGTGGTCCAGGCACAGTAATACATGCCTGTTACCCAACATGGGAAGCAGAGACAGGGAGGCTCACTGTAAGGTCAAGGCCAGCATGGTAAACATGCCAAGGTCTAGGCTAGCCAGTGCTATATAGAAATACCCTGGTTCATAAAAAAGGAAATGATAATAGAATACAACTTTGTCCAGGTGAAGAACAAATGAAGATTGGCATGCTTGTCTTCCTGACTTTGGGCTAGCCCTGCTGATCAGTCACTTGGACAGCAGCTTCTAGGGGTGGTAGCTTCCCACAGACCTTTCCATGAGTTCCCTCTACAATCTTCTTAGGATTCCTTTGGCCAGTTGCTTTCCTGCACCATAACCACTTGGGGCCAGCTACTCTGTGGTTCCTTTGGACCTCCCTTAACCTGCTTGCATGCTTTCCCTTCTCAGCTCCTCCCAAACAAGAGTTAGGCCTAATTCCAACAATAGACTCCCCCTCATACCATGCTCACAGGAGCTCTGCTCCCCCAACTGAGTCTGACTGACACAGAAGTTAAACATCCTGTCTCTTCACACTGATCAGCAACAAACCCAAGTGTCCCTAGAAGCAAAGGGATGCCTTACACTAACTAGAACAGGTCTCATGTTTCACAAAAACAAAAGAGAAGAGCACATTAACCATCTTCAAATCATTAATCAGAAGAGCTTTCACCAGGGCTCAGTGTGGTGAATTGAATGAGACTGGCCCCCACAGACTCATATATTTGAATGCTTAGTTACCAGGGAGTGGAACCCTTTGAGAAGGATTAGGAGGCATGGCCTTGCTAAAGGAGGTGAGGCCTTGTTGGAGGAGGTGTGGCCTTGTGGAGGAGGCATGTCACTGGGGGTGGGCTTTGAGGTTTCAAAAACCCATGCCAGGTTGGGTTCCCTACACACACACACACACACACACACACACACACACACACACACACACCATGGTACAAGTATATACACAAAGAAATAGAAATTTAAAAAATGTAAAAGGCAAAAGAAAGATACAAGTGATAAAATGGGAAAGGCTAAATATTATTGAACATCTAAAATAAGTTCGTGGGCCTTCAAACTTAAAAGGTCATAGAGATCACCACCAGAAAAATAGTTTAGAGAAATACATTATAATGCCTTACTGTGTTTTATTAGAACGCTGTTGTGAAACATTATTTTAACTGGGCAAAGATGTGTTACATTTGTTTATGCTACATTTGTTTAACAATGTAAGGATGTGTGTTTAATTATGTAAAGATGTGTTGCATTTGTTTCACCTTGCCTGCCTAAGGCACCTGATTGATCGAATAAAGAACTAAACAGCTAATAAGTAGGCAGGAGAGGGATAGGCAGAGCTGGCGGGCAGAGGGAATAAGTAGAAAGAGAAATCTAGGTGTGAGAGAAGGAGGAGGTGAGAACAAGGGAGAAAGAGAGGGACATGCCCAGGGCTAGAAGTCAGGCAGCCACCAGGCAGCCAGACATGAGAAGCAGTGAAAGTAAGATATGCAGAAGGAAAGAAAAGTAAAAAGCCCTGAGGCAAAAGGTAGATGAAGAGAAACAGATTAAGTTATAAGAGATAGAGGGGCAAGCATAAGATAAGGCTGAGCACTCATTACTAATAAGAAGTCTACATGTTAGGATTTGGGAGCTGGTTGACGGTCCAAAAGAAAGCCTGCTACAGAACGTCACCAAAACTAAAGCTAAAAGTGAAAAGCCATTAGTCACAGATGAAATAGAACATGACTATCATTTCTAACAAATAAAAGGACACTGAAACAAAGATACTGGCAAATAATGACCTTTCATCCCTTTACCTCCAAGCTGCCATATTCATAACTGGCAGTCTGAGCTTACTAGAGAAACGCAGGACCAGGATCAATCTTGGAGATTCCTGAAGCCTGCCTGGCACTGGGGGAGAAATGTCTCTGCCCTCACAAACACTCTCTGGGAACCAAGTTCTCTATAGTCTTCCACAGCAGTGGGTCACGATCCCCTGGAGTGAAAACATCATCCGCTGTCAAGCTCATATCTGGAGCCTAATATCTCTGCAGGAAGCAGTTGGCCTTGTGCCTGAAAAAGGATGCTTATCCGGACAAGAAGAAAAATGGACTGTTTCTGAATTCGCTCTGAGAGTCCCCTGGTTGTACAAGAGGTTGCTTCTGGCCCTTAGAAGGTAGCAATGTGTCACTAGTTCTCTTGAGGCCTTGGTCCTCACCCTACCTCTGTTCTCTGACCCTCAGCTTGGGATTGGACCAGAACAAGCAGTTGAAGTTCTTTTCCCAGTTCCCATCCTCTCAATGCACTTGCTCACATCGCCTCTTGCTCATCCACTCAACCCAGCCAACATCGGTAGTCTAAGGATGACTTCCCTTCAAATCCACCCCACATCCACAGAAAAATTAGCAGTTACATGTGTTCTCCTAGAAGCAAACGATACCATTTTAAAGGAACCCATAGTCCAAAGGCAAAAGTCAGTATTATTTCAACAAACCCATACAAATAAGCATTCCTAAAATTTAAGTCTGAAGTCAAAAGAGCAAGCTTAATTATCTCCTGTAGTCCTACCACTCAGCTATTTTAATTCAAAAGACGATTATTTCCCTTACAAATTCACTGTGCCTTTAATGAGGTTCCGTATGGAAAGGGTTTGTACCACTCCAGCTACACGGGTCTCAAAAGAGTGTAATGATTCCAACAGCAGCTTTAACACAGAGAAAACATCCCTAAAATATGCGTGGAATTACTAAAGACATTAAATGGCCAGAATAATCTTGATTAAAAATTTTTAAAAAGAAGTTAAAGGCATAGCCATTTCTGATTTCAAATTATATATAATTAGAGCTTAGAAGTAGAGAAAGTGCTTGCCTTTATGCACAAGGCCCTAGGTTCAAGCTCCAACACTGGAAGTGTGTGTGTGTGTGTGTGTGTGTGTGTGTGTGTGTGTGTGTGTGTGATAAACTATAATAGTAAACAGTAAAAGAATGATATGGTGCTGTCATGAAAAAAGCAAACACCCAGGGTCTGATAAGCCACTTGGGACCATGTCGGTGTCCAAGGGCCGTGCTGTAGCCAGGGCCTGCAGATCTGAGTGGCCCGTACTGCTACCCAATGCCACGGTGACACCCAGGCCAGAGTTGCAGCTGAGGGGCCATGTCTGGGTCCGTGGCCCTGCTGTAGTCAAGGTCTGTGCTGATGTCCGGGGCTCCTATTGCCATCAAGGGCCATGCAGACACCTGAGGTCTGGGGCCATATTGGTGTCCTTGGGCTGTGCAGCCACTGGGGGAATGCCAATCTGAGTGGCATGCACTGCCACTTGGGGCAATGGTGACATCCAGACCCGGCTGCTGTTGAGGGCCATGTCTAGGTCCATGGTCTGGCTGCTGCTGGGGTCTGTGTTGATGTCTGTGGCCTATGCCACCTCAGGGGGCCAGATGAACTATGCATGATGAAGTCAGAGGGCTATGCTGAGCCAGCCCCACACTTCACTGGCCCTGGCTCTTGCTGGAGACTCTAGCAAGAGAGCTGGCCCCTATACTCAGGAGAGATGGCCCCACCCCTCACTGTAGGCAAAGGAGAAATGACCCCGATAGAATGGGCATAGGGGAGCTAGCTCTATCCCCTTGAATGAGGCAGATGGCCCCAGTGGCCCAGACTGAACAGCTCAGCTACCACTCAAGCCCACAGCTGGGCCTTGGGTTGGCCCACCCTAACATCTACCCCATCTAGGACCTGTTGGAGCTCATAAAGGGACTGGTCCTGTGGAATGATACCCACGGGATCTCCATGAGTTGGGGCAGCCATGGGATATCCCAGAAGAGTTTCGGTGAGGATCCAGTAATGATGGTATACCAGAAACCAGAGGCCTCGAACCAGACTAGTGACTCATTGCAATGAACATTTACTAGTAAAGCTGATTGGACAAAAGAGTACACTACATGACATACGACTCCCAATGCCATCAGGACAAATGAAGAGGTGCTGGAGAGGGGGGAAAGATGGAAAAGGAAAGAGGGGTTTTTAAGGGGAGTTTGGGTTTTGTTTTATCTTGGGTTTTGTTTCAGGTTTTGCTTGTTTTTGTTTGTTTGCTTGCTTTGGTTTAGTTTGGTTTGGTTTGATTTTTTAATTTTCTTTTGGGGGTGCTGCAGGGGTGAGGGAAGGATATGTAGGAGCTGGGAGATGAGTGGAATTAGGGTGCATGATGTAAAATTCCCAAAGAATCAATAAAGAAATTATGTTTTAAAAAAGCAAACATATAGAGAGCCCAAAAAAATAAAACCAAGCATACATTGTTAAATAATTTCTGTCAAGGATGACAAGAACATGCATTGGAAAAAGGATTTTCTCTTCAAAAGGTAGTACTAAGGGAGAAGTGGACATCTACATGTAGAAGAATAGGATTGGGCCTTCATCTTACACAAAAGTAAACAGTTTTAAATATTTAAACATGAGGTCTGAAACCATAAAACTCACAGACAATAATGGTAGGAAATGCTCTAGCATGGGTAAATGCCCCAGCTAATGCATCGGTCTTAGCAATTATTTTCTGAAGATGCATCCAAGGCTCAGCCAATAAGAGTAACAATGAAAAAGTAAGGCAACATCAAATGAAGAAGCTTTGCACAGAAAAAGAAAGAAGTATCAACGTTAATATGTAACCTAAGGAGTGAGAGAAAATGTTTGCAAACCATATATATGATAAAGAGTTAATATCCAAATGATTTAAGACTCTCCTACAACTCAACAGCAAAACAAAAAAATCCAAAATAGCCCAGCTAAAACTGGGCAAAAGACTCCAACAGTAACTCTTCCAAAAGGGATATAGAAACAGACACAAAGAAATGTCAATTAAAAGCACAATATCACCTCACAGCTAGACAAGTACAATGGTTGTTGTAGAAGAGAGGGAGGGAGGGAGGGAGGGAGGGAGGGAGGGAGGGAGGGAGGGAGGGAAGAAAGGATATATGACATTTTTTTTCCTCTTCTGGGTCACTCTCCAAAGAAAATAAAATCACTGTATCTAAGAGCTATCTGCAACCCTGTGTTCCTTGCCTCACTATTCCCAATCACCAACACATGAAAATTCCCACACATCCATCAAACAGTATGAAAGGATAAAGAAAATACATATGCACAATGGAATACTATTCAGCCTTCCACTAAAAGAAAATCTTGTAATTTTTGATAGCTCAGTTGAAGGTGGAAGACATATTAACTAAAATAAACCAGACAGAAAAGGAAAATGACTGTCTGATACCACTCCCATGTGGAATCTAAACTATTCCAACTCACATGAGCTAAGGATAGAATGGTGCATATCAGGGAGTAGTGGAGGTAAGAGACGAGGAGGAATTAGTCAAAGGCTACAGCAGTTTTGCTAGACAAGTGGAGAGCTAATGGTAAGCATGGTCACAAACTACATACTTGAAATTTGTTCAGGGTAAATCTCAAGTGTTTCCACCACACATAAAATGGTAGCTTTGTGAAATGATAGGCAGACAGACAGGCCAACCCATCTGTGGCCTCTGCCTCCCAGAGTTCACTGAGAACACAACCTAAAGCATTCTCTAGGCCTTAGATTGTTTCCTTGGACTGAACCAGAGATAAAACAGACCTCAGAACATCCCTGTCTTTCCTGCTTCCCTTTCTCCCCAGCCTGGGCTCCTTTCTCAACTCCCAACTATTCTTCCAATCAGCTACTATAAATAGGCCCCATTGATTATGGGGTTGAATCATATCACCCAAAACAACATATTGACATCCTGAGCCACACGAGCTACAAATATGACCCTACTTGGAAGTATGTTATAGGTGTACCTGAGTTAAAATGAAGTTCTAATGTCCTCATAAGAAGAAGAAAGAGCAATGTAAAGACAGATACACATAGGAAGAGTGGTGCGGGGAAAAATAAGACCCAGTGCAAAGATAGAAGCAGAGGGACTGTCACAGCCACTGCCAGCCAGAACAAGCAAGGAAGGATTCCACCCAAAGGAACAGTGGCCTAGCTGACTCCTTGCTTTTTAACTTCCTGCTTCTGGAAGTTTGAGATAAGAAATGTCTGTAGCTTTAAGACATTAGTCTTATACTAGCTTGTGACTGCTTCCATAGGCAGCCTACTGAGCTGAAGCCACAATGCTGCACCACACCTGTCCTGAGATGATATAGGTCCACTCTATCTCATGATGCTACCTTCCGTATATTTGCTAACCACAGAGAGTTAACAGGCAAAGCAGAAAATCCTGCCCACTCTAAGGATAAAAGAGTAGGTCAGGAGACAGACTTATTTTCTGTTATTTTTTCAAAATATGCCAACATCCCAGATGATATTACCATGGGTATTCAGCAGCCTCATTATTCTCAGAGATAAAAAAAAAGGCCTGAGTTCGGATGGAGGCATGGGACAGAACCAGACATGAGTAGGGAATTGCCTGCTCTGACACCTTCAGAGTGATGTGTTCAAATATCACCTCAATATCAAATCCAGATAAGTCAGGAGGTCTCACCCTCCCCCGAGGCAGGCATGGAGAAGCATAATTTTCCCATTAAATGCCAAGGTCACCCATGAGTGCTTCGGCAGAGCCGTGTGGAGCAGTTTCACAGCACCTGCCTACATGTGTTTGGCCCGGTGCCCTCTTTCCATTCCCCTCTGATCAGAAGCACATTCGGTTGCAGCTTTTTTAAAAGCAGAGCTATCAAGCCCCTGCTAGACTCTTTCTATCCTGTAAAGCCAGTTCCAGACCATAGTCAACACTGCCGCTGATCCTCAACTATGACAGCCTATCGAATTTATCCTTTCGGATGAGCACAGGGGAAAATTCATAGGTAGCTGTTCACCTATCTTGCTCCAAACTAAGTTCTTTTCTTATTTCTTTCCACTTCCCTGTGTTCCTTGAGGGAACAAAGAAGCTACCCTGATTTGAATCCTTTATTCTTTTCTTCTTTTTCTAAGTCCTTCCTCTGCTGTTTTCCTCTTCCTTCTCTCAGGTTTGGCCCTTCTCTATGATCTGGTCTGCTGTCTTACTGGCTGTATTTCCTGTCTCCACCTCCCCTAACTAGCAATGACTATCAGCACTAGCCCAAGGCCAACCAAGACACAAGAGAGTTTGTTCTTCTGCACACTGTGTCTCTTCCATGTTCTGTTCTTCACTTCACTGCTCCTGGCTACTCACCTGCAAGGAGCTGTGAGGACTGATAAATATTTGAATCCTGGCTTGCCACTAGCCATGGAACTTTGAGCAAGCTTTTGAGTCTTTGTATGCTTTGGTTTGTTCTTTCCACTTATAAAATTAAAACAAAAAATGCTGTCTACCTGTGAGTGGCTACCGTTCTTAAAATGCACGAATGTCTCATTCTGTAGGCTGAGCTTCCCTGCCTCCCCCACCCACCCTTTCCCTGCTCTCTTTCCTCCCTGTACACCACTCTAAGACCTGACACTGTAGGTGAACTATAGTGGAATTTTTGAACAAATGTTGAGCTGCTTTCTGGAACGTTGTTTTGGGGCTTTATTTCTTACAGGCAAAACAGAAGTCTTTGATACCTGACTTCAAGTTTGCTGGTGATGAGTAGGTAGAAAGGTGGCAGATGAGAAAGATAGGTGTCTCCTTTGCCCAGGGAAAATATTAGCCCAGTCAACACCATGACTTCACAGCCACTTTGTTTTCTCCATAATGAACTGTCTTCATGAGACAGATAGGCAAGCACATGGTGGGCCACAGCCCAGCTCTTCTAGTATCTATTAGCTACCCTGATGTTGTTCCCTGTATTCTACCTTAGAACTCAGTGGTCAGAGATGTCCGTATCTGCTAACTGCATTTGAGCGTGTCCTAACTTAGGCTCCATGAAATAAATAGCTGAAAACTTTAGTCTCTCTCATGGTTGTTTCAAGTCTATTCTAAAAGTAAAGGTCTTCATGCATGACTGCCTCAAAAACTATCAAAGCATTATATGTTTCACATCAACTACCCTGAGTATGTCATCTCCAGGTGATGTCATCTCGGGCTTCCTTGGTCCTCAAAGACCTGCATACATTTCACCTAAGCCTTCGTCAATAACATAGTCAAAACTCTGCCAAAAGGCAATCAAAACCCTCTTGAGGTTTCTAAAAATCAACTAGTGCTTACTTCCTTTTTCCAGTTTTCCATTTGATATAAGCAAGTTGACTCTGTTTCACTCCAGACTCACCCCATCAGACACTCAATCTCCACTCTAGTTCACAGCAAAAAAAAATCCATCCTTGCAAAATGCTATATGAGTTTAGCATTCCACTAAGATGTGCAGTCAAGGGGTGTGTCTCTTCAGTGTTGTTCAGCATCCTATTACCCCATGGCACTCTTCTCTGCTTCCTCCACAACTTCCAGCTGAACAAAAGTCTTTCTTGTTGCTTCACAGAATAGTTTCACTCTTGCCTTTGAGGCCTTGATTGCAGACAGCAGCAGGACTCCAAAGGAATGCGATTGTTTAAGAAGTGACAGAGCAAATGTCTTCGTTGTTTGCAAAGACAGGAGATTTTTGTATAAGCAAAGAAAATAAAAGGAGGTCAAGGACATTGGACTATCTCAAAGGCTGGCCCAGAATAAGAAGGTGAGTAATGGAGAAGATGCAGCCAAAGATGGAGGAAGGAACAGTGATGAGCAAGAGAAATAAAGAGAAAGAAAAAGAGAAAGAAAAAGAGTGTGGTAGGATTCATAGCCTACGAGAGGCTAAGAATCAGGCAAGACACCCGCCACCTTTCTGGCTTATTTTTCTTTTTTTAAATATTAAGCTCAGGATGCAATGGATGTTCATGTTCTCATTCTTGATGAAGGAACTGGTGGTTAAGGATGTCCTTACCTTAACCTTATCCTTATCCTTAAAGGCAGTACCTCCAAGGCAAAAGTATTTTGAATGATACACTTGAAGTTTTCAAAGAGGTGTCAACATTTTTACCACACTAAGACACTGATTAATCAACTCAACTGGGCTAATGTACCAAAAAGTATTCCAGAGAGTAAATAGCAAGATAACTCATATCACCAATGCTAATTCTTAGCTCCAGTCGATACAGCGGGCCAAGCTGGATTCATATGTGAAGGAGCCATGGCAACCCTCTAAGAAGGAGGACAGTTCCCCAACTTCAAGCACGGCAACAGTTGACATAATAACTGACATAAATTTCCCAACACGGTCTGTAGCAAAAGAACACTCATATTTATCTTGGAGTGAATATATTTACCAAAACTCACATGCCAACACTGGTCATTCCTACGGCCCTCTCTCCCTTTTCTGGTAAAGTCACTCTACTATTTCTAATGAATGGCAGAGAAATGGGTGTAGAGGTGGGAACTACCACTTCATTGTTACCTGTGGGACTGTGACCTCTGACAGCGCTTAAAAATGCTAAGTAATCAAATTGGTCAACATTTCTTCTGCTGTGTATTAGTATAGCTAAGATAGATAAAATTGGAATTTGCCAAAAAAAAAAAAACCAGAGAGGTGGGAGATAAAGGAGAACACACGGTTCCAGTCCTAGAAACCTTCAAGTCTTGGCTCCCTCAGAAAAATTAATATTTAGAGACTAAATAAAGAGCTGACAAGTCATAGATTAGCATGCCTTCAGATAAAGTGTCAACTGTGGAATCTGTGCCATGATGTAAATGGGAACATGGCCCACGTATTCTTGGTGTCCTCCTCAGAAACCCAACTCTGCAGTGTGACCATAAGGTCTACTTCTTTGTTGTTACAGAGAGAAATAGCGAAAGAGAGAAACAGAGGGCGAAAGGAAGAAACTGAAAGGTGTGTTGAGGCTTCCTGTAGTCAGACTCTTTTATTATTATATAACTAAGGTATGATCAACATTTTTAAAAACCTGTAGATACTAAATGTGTACAACCTGTTGAGTTTGGAAGTAAGGGTATACCTGAGAAAACAATCCCCACGAGCCATAGCAGGTACATAAGCCCTATCTCCTAAAATGACCTGCCCTTGCTTTCGTGGGATAAGAGCATTTAACTCCAGAGGGCTGGGGTGACAGCTCAGTCAGTAACTGAGTTTGATCATCAGAACCATGTGAACAAAAGTGAGGCATGATGGGGTAGGCTTGTAATCCCAGCACAGAGGAAGCAAAGACAGGCGTATCCCCAGGGCTCCCTGGCCAGTCAGCCTAGACTACCTAGCACATCCCAGGCCAATGAGAGACCTCACCTCAAAAAGAAGCAAGAAAGTCGAGTAAGGACTGACACCTAAGGACAGACAACTGAGCTTTGCCCTCTGGCCGCAGCACACAAGTGTATCTGCACATACACAATCGGGGAAGGGGGCATTTAACACAAGCTCTGCCCTCTTAGCACATTGTTAAGCAAACACTACAGACTTGGTAACCATGCACAGTACTATACAGGAGAGCTCCAGGGTCATTCATCTTCCATGACTGAAACACCATGCCCTTTGATCAGTACCTCCCTAGCAAGGCTTGTCATGGTGAATTTTCAACATGGATTACCTAAGAACACTTGCCTAAGGTATGGCTTCCAAGAGGAAGAAAAGAGGCGCAAAGGAGAAAGAGAAGTCCAAGGATCAATTTCAAACGATGAAAAATGTACAATTTCAATTTCAATCCAAATCCTCCCTCTTTATTTATCCTACAGCAAATTGGTATGCCAGCAACACCAAAAATCTAGAGATGAGTTTTAATATAAAATCAATACATAAGACCAGTGCTTGGAACTTTGTTCTGAAAAGGTGCAAGACATTTCTCTACCAAAAAGGAAAAAAAAAAAAAAAGAAGAAGAAGAAGAAGAAACAGTGTCCCAAAAGGCCCACAGAAAAGTCCAGAACAGTTTGGCACCAGAAAGCTTCCATAGCAACAACATCCGAGTTATTCAGACTACATACACATGCACATCCAGGTTCTGACATCTGCAATTGCGATTTCAGAGATTGGAAGGTGCAGAGGCAGAAGGTGAAAGGGAAACACAACTCACTGCCAAGATCCAGGCAGGGGTTGCCAAGAACAACCACACTCAGCTTCCTGGGAGATTCCATCCTGCAGAACGCTGGATGATGTGATGGCAGAATATACAGCCTGCATGCTTTCTCGAGGACTATTATCAAAGGCAGAGCAACACATTACCTTCAGTAATGGGCAAGTCCTCGATGTCAGTCCCAACCTCAGACCAAACTGTAAGCTGACTATGATGGGTGGGTGGGTGGAGGGACTCTTAAGTCTTTCTGAGCAGGAGTTAGTAGACTCTTTCTATGAGGGGTTAGGAAGTAAATATGTCACATTTTACAGGCCATATCATCTGTCAAAATTATCCAACCCTGATACTGTGATACAAAAACATCCATATGCCACATATATGATAGAACATGACAGTTTCAATAAAACATCCTTTACAAGAACATCAAGGCAGCTCTAACTTACATGCTATAGTTTAGACAATAGTTACTAGCTCAAACTTGCCCCTAGGATAGCTTATTCATGGTTAACAATGAGCATGACTATAGGCAAGGATTTTGGAATTCTCTCATATACATGCAATCACCTCATATCAACTCTCAAACATAATACTTCGTGGCTATAAATTCTTCGAAACACTCCCATAGAAGACATGCCGTCCAGCCTCTTCTCATGGATGGGCATGGCCTCTGTGACTGCCTGACCAACAGAGCACAACAAAAAGGATGGTGTACTGAGTCCTTACTGACTGCCAGCTTCTACTTGTGGTTCAGGAGAGCACTTGCTCTTGGAATCCATGCTGTGAGGACATTCAAACAGAAAGTTCATGAAGAGCAAATAAGACTTCCAGAGCCACCTGAACTGAGCTCTTCACCTGTCCTTTAAGTTCCCATGAGATCTTCAACAAATTCTGCTATCTGCTGTCTAGTTACAGAAGATCAGAGGAATACTGAAAGGTCCTAAGAAATGGTCAAAGTACCGAATCAAACAGTCTGTGTCCTTGAGGACCCAAGGAGAGCAGAGACATCCCTCCTAACCCATACCCCCACTCATCTTGCCCACCTCCCACACTGACAGTCTGCTTGCAAAATAGATGTCTAATATTGACATACTCCAAAAAAATAGAGAAGTTAGGAAAGTGAACCACTGGATAAACATTACATTGAGACAGATTCAAGGAAAGGTAAGAATTCATAGCGTTTCATGAAAAATCAGGAGTGTTCCATGACTGACTCACTGTGAATCTGAACTACCTATAGTCTAAAGCTTCAATAAGTGCAGATTATTTTTATACAGCTGAGCTTATATGGAGCTATATGCACTTGGAGAAGGGGGCCTCTTTCCAGAGCTGGTATTAAAGAAAGCAAACAGGCAGGCATTTAACTCCAACTGCGCACTTGGGAGGGCTTCTCCACTGTCTCCATTAAATATATTGATTGAGACAGATAATAACTTCTTTTATGAAAATTTATTTTATTTTTAAAGCTATGTGTATATGGGTGACTATGTATGGAAATATGGGCATGTGAGCACAGGTTCCCATGGAGTCCAAAAGAGGGCACTGGATCCCCTGTAACTGGAGTGAAACCATTATAAGCTACACAGTGTTGGTGCTGAGAACCCACTTTGAGTCCTTTGCAAAAGTAGTAACCACCAAGAATCTCTCCAACCTCTACTTCTATTTTAAACCAATTTAATGTCTTAGTATATACATTGAAAAATATGAGAGAGCTTCTATTTTACACTTTTATCAACAAGCCATGACCCCAAACTAAATCCATCCTGCTGCCTATTTCCATATGGTTGTTGAGCTAAGAATAGTTTTCATATTTGTAAACAGTTGAAATGAAAAATAAAATAAACCTTTAGTGATAAGTAAAAATTGTACAAAATTCACGTTTCCATGTCTCTGGTGTTCTGTCACATAACGATGCACAAACGATTGACAGAGGTCAATGGGTACAACAGAGAACATGTAGTTCACCAAGTATAAAATATCTCACTATCAGATCTTTACAAAACAGCTTACTGACCATTGCTTTAGACTGTTGTGCTTCATTAACCCTTTATCCCGAGTTAACTTATAAGATTAATTCTCCTTGTAACAAGCTCTCAGAAACTGTCTAGTGTGCAGTTTGATTAAAAAAAAAAAAGCTGAGATGGGGTGGCACAGAGCTCATGAGCACAGCATACTGCTCAGGGAGTGAGTAATAGTATAGTCTCAGGGAATGATCAGAATGAGTGACAGGACAGCATTCAAAGCACCATCAATGAGAGCCACTATGTACTTGAGAGAAGGTTATTGGCCCATGGATGCAACCTGGAGTGGGGATTAAAAAAAGAAGAGAGTATAAACAGAAATTTAAATGTTCTTCAAACTGCCCTCAATTTGTAAGCACATCTGGCGGCTTTACTGTTTTCTTTAAGAAAAACAAACTTGCAATCCCTCACCAGCTGCCGCACTAGGGAGAACAGGCCCTGCACCTCCCCTGGGCAGCACAGTAGAGCTGAGCCTGTAGACAGGTACGTGGGTGATGCAGCCCTGAGGGCATGGGAGGGCATACCTGGCACTGCTTCCCTCACTCGCAGTGTGGTGGTGAGGTGAGGGAAGGACACTCTTCCCCTTCCCCCTACTGCCTCCAGCTGGCAAGGGAGCTGACCCCTTTACCAGCTGCAACACTTGGGAACACAGGCTCTGCACACCACCTGAGCAGCACAACAGAGCTGACCCTGTTGATGAGGGCACAAGTGAGCTGGCCCCATCCCTCATCTGCCATATGGTGGCATGGGTGAGGGAGAGATGCCCCTCGTCAATGCCTGAGACGGGTGGGATAGCTGTTCCAGTACCCATCTATCATGGGGTGGCATGGGTGGAGGAGAGATGGCCTGAGGTGGTTGGGAGACCTGTCTCCATTACTCATCTGTCATGGGGCAGCATGGGCAGGGGAGAGACTCCCACCCCCTCAGGTGGAAGAGCTGGCCCTAAGCTCCTAAGAGTGGGAGAGCTATCCCTGCTCCTCATCAGTTGCAGCATTTGGGAGAGTGGCCCCTACATCTCAACTGGACAACATAGTAGAGCTGGCCCTGAAGGTGTAGGTGTGGGAGAACTGACCCTGAGGATGTGAAAGCAGAACTGACCCCACCTCTTGCTCATTGCTGCAAGGGTTGAACTAGCCAGGGCAATGCTGGAGAGCTCACCCTGGTGGTGAAGACAGGACAGAGTTGGCGGGCTGACCAACCCTGCAACTACCAGATCTTACATGCTGTATTTTTGTGTCATTGATCACTTCTTCATGATCAAGACCATCCTTGAATACCATCTTAAGCATACATGCCACTTGAGGTAGCACTTTTCATTGTCCTTAGTAAGCTGGATGGCTTTAAAGGATTACTGGCTTTTTCATTTTTGACAAGAATATGGTTTTGGGAGTCTTCTCAAGATTCTTGGTTTTGGGGGTTTTATTTTTGGTTTTTTTTTTTTTTAACATTTGTTTTTGTTTTATGTGTGTACTTGTTTTGCCTGCATCTGTATATGTGTACTGTGTGCATGCCTGGTGCTGAAGGAGGCCAGAAGAGGGCGCCATATCCCCCTACTCCTGAAGTTACAGACAGCTAGCTATAAGCTGCCAGGTGGGTGCTGGGAACCTAACCCTGGTCCTCTGTAAGAGCAGTAAGTGCTCTTAGCTGCTGAGCCATCTCTCCAGCCCCTTTTAGGGTTCTTTAGAGAGGCTGGCTCTGAGTGATTTATTGGAAGTAATTATTGTGATAGGGGGAATTTTACAGAAAGAGGGGCTCAGCAAGAAAAGACACTGGATTGGAAGATGTTTCATGTAAGAACACGGGGCTGTGTCTGAAGAGAGGTTGGAGAGGAAGAGTATTACTTAGCAATTTCCTTCCTTGTCTGCACAGTTAAAATCTGAACAGACGCCAATACTTTGTATTATTATTTTAGCAAAAGCACCTGAATTATCGTTGTTACTTTGAAGCTTTTTCCAACTGTTTGAATATAAAGATTACCAAGAACAAATCTAGAAGTTAATTTACCTGATTCCAAGTGTGCCAGCATGTGCCAACTGTCCAGGCCATAGCTCTGGGCTGAAGTCAAGTTGGAAAAGTGAATAAGAACAAAGACTTTCTTTCCCCAATCTGCAGCTGGCCCTCCTTGGCCCTACCAAAGCCAAACTCAAGGAGGTCTTAGGGAATGTGTCTCTAATATTGGCCTGAGTGAGGAGTCTTTGAAGTTGGTGAGGATTTTCCTGTTGTTTCTACTTCATGGAGGTCCAAAATGAGACACTGGCTCCCCACAAAGCAGCAGGTAGAAGGAGGGGCCCCAAGAGTGCACAAACAAGCAGCAGTAGCCATTCTCTTCACTGAGGGAACAGGCCAGGGGACAGTCACCTGAAGCTGTATTAATATTGGGCTAAATTGGTAAATTTCACCAGTCTAGAAATGTTGTTCTGGGATGATGATTATACCTTAGATTTCTTTCTTAAGAGATTAAAAAGTCTCTGCACATGACCCTTTTTATTAGTTTGGGGGTTTTTTTAGCTTTATTTATTTATTCTTTGTGTCTTTCACATCATACATCCTGATCCAACCCATCTCCCATCCTCTCACATCCACCCTCTGTCCCAGCACACACACACCCATAAAAAATAAAATTTGAGATGAAAAGGAAAAAAGAAAAAAAAAAGGAAGAAAGGGAAAATCTTGTCATGGAAGCTACAGTGTGATGCAGTGAGTCATACAGTAAACCCTTTTGTCCATACATCTTTACACACAGGCGTTCATAGCAAAGAATCACTGGTTGGTTCAAGGCCCAGTGAAGACCCCAACATCCACCATACTTTATATTGCATACCAGTGACTAACAGCAACCAATTAAACCATTTTTTAGAAAGTGACTCAAAGCATCAGAGAATAGTTAAATGGACCCTAAATAGCATCCAGTGTGATTTGTCACATCTAATTGTCTAGTGTGTGACTGTACCCTAGGGCTTTCTGTTTGGTTTTCAACATTAGCTGCACAATAATTGTCTAAGAACAATTTTTTTAAACAAATATGAGCAGGTCCCAACAAAAATCAATTAAATCAAAAATCTGCGAGTGGGTCTTCATGTTGCTACATTTGGAAACCTCTTTTAGAAGGTCTTAACATGGAGCCAGAGTCGATAACAAACACATCTGGCTCACTGGAAGAGACTTCCCAATGTCCAGAATTCCAAATGGAAAAGAGCAACACCAATAGTCATAAAGATTGCTTCTGTATTTGTCACTGTTCCAGTAACCAGGCTTCCCACAAAATAGTCCTGAGTCACCAACTCCTGTTTCCTATTATTACACATTTCTCCCCAGCTCCAGTTTCTGTAAGTTCAGCCTGGAAGACCCTTACCCTTCATGAGAAAAATGTATGATATAGAACTGAGATTCATCAAGGCTCAGCAATGCTAAGTGTGCAATTACTAAAGCATACTCCTTGGCTCACACCATGCCCAGGCTGAAGCATGTGCCAAGGAATCCAAGGTTGATGGGTTTCCTCTATGAAAGTCGTTAGTTTTTTTATTATTATTAAAATCATTCTAGAAGTCCTTGTGAGGAAATCTGGAAGCTTCATTTCCAGTATTTTCCTTTCTACAGCTGAATTCATAAAAAAAAAGTAGAGAATCCAAAATAATATTCCTTAAATATACAATATTTTCAGTCTATTAGACACATTGAAGATCTGCTAACTATCAACAGATGTGCTATATAGCAGTTTTCTTTGGACAAATTTTAAGCTATTTATCCCCCCAAAACCTTCTTGCTACTTCAGGGTGTCATGAGCCCAATGCATAGTTCATTTTAGTACTTGCCCTGCCATGGCTAATTAAAATATGATTTAGATGGCTTAGAACATTTCCCAAGCAACTTGCCCCCTGGGGAGAATCCCTTCTATCCTCCTTTCCTCTGATTTCTTCTACTCATCCAACAATGATATTATTTGACAAATTATGATACAGGGATACCGAGATGGCTCAGTGGGTAGAGGGAGGTGCTTGCCACCAGACCTTGGCAACCTGAGTTCCATCCCCAGAAGCCACATAAAGGTGGAAGGAAAGATCCAATTCTGTAAAACTATCCTCTAACCTTCACACACACACACACACACACACACACACACACACACACACACACAGCAAGTATACACACACATACCATTAGGAAGAGAAGAAAAAAGAAAGGTAGCCGAGGGCATGATGCAGAGTCAGCAGCAGCCATCTAGGTGGAGTGCAATGTTGAGCCTTATTTATTCTTCTGAGGAGAGTTGTGGCTCAAGTGTCCTTTCATTTTTATCCGCAAAGAACCAAGCTTTCAGCCTGAACTGAAGCTTCCCAGCACACTTCCTCACTCAGGCACCACAGGGATGCAGGTGGATGAGACGAAGCTACATTCAAGTTGAGTCACAAGCTTCTGGACATTGTTTTCACGAAATAACCCTGTAGCCAGCCCATCTAATGAAAATCAGATCTCATTCAGAGCTGGGGAATTTGCTCTCTTGGATGAAACTAAATTGGTCCCATAAGATCTATTACCCCAAGAAGTAAAGGCCTCATCTGCACAGCACTAAATGAAGTATTTAGTCAATGGATTTTGCCAAAATCTCTAATAAAAAAAAGAAAAGAAAAGGTATGAATTTTGGAAAGGGATTGGTAGCAACTTGAGGGGGCAGGGGGATAAGAGGGATGAGAATGTAACCAGAATATATTATATGTGTGTACAAATTTGTCAAATAACAAAAATAAAATATTCTTTTAGAACTTAAACCATTTTATGGAAAATGTTGGATGGGGTGTCTCGTTTACAGATGAGTTTTAGGCACACCTGGTTCGTGAGCAAACAGACTGCTGACAAACAGAAAGATCTGAGATTCAGTCGGAACTCTAAGGAATCAGGAAGAAGATCTGGAAGATGTGTAAGACTGACACCAAAGAGACAAGGTCTCACGTCAGTTCTGCTCCCAATTACAGGTCATGATGCAACATAAGACATGTGTGTCTGGAAGTTTTGAGGTTTTCTCTTTTACTGCCAAACAAAAAGAAAAAACCCAAAGTCACCTCCATTTTAGTTATCAGGTCAAGTATAAAGGTTAGCACATAGATGCTCAGGAAGTACCCTAGTGAGCTTTGATAAAGCTATTGCTGTGATAAAGACCATGACCAAATCCAAGCTGGGGAGGAAGCCTTACATGTCCTGATCAGGGTCTGTCACTGAGGGACACCAAGACAGGAACTCAAGCAGGGCAGAAACCTGGAAGTAGGAACTGAAGCAGAGGCCAAGGAGGAATGTTCATTATTACTTCCTCCCTGTGGCTTGATCAGTCTGCTTTTTTTATACACCCCAAGACCACCTGCCTACAGGTAGCACCACCCATAGTGGGCTGGGTCCTCCCCCATCAATCACTAATCAAGAAAATGTCCCCGCAGACTTGCCTATGGGCTAATCTGATGAATTAGCCGAGGTTCCCTCTTCCCAGATGATGCTAGCTTATATCAAGCTGACAAAAAACTAATTAATCAGTACCCTAAGTGTGGTGTGAATAAACAAGTGAATAAGTGAGAGAATGTTTCTGAGCCTAGAACTCACTAAACTAAGAAGTCGTGGTAATAATATAATAGTAATAAAAACACTCTTCTACCTATTATTACACTTGGCACTTGAAACTTCTCAATTTGTCACCAGCATCAATGTTCTGCTCTTCACAAGCACACAGTTAATACTCATCTTACAGCCTCGCTTATGTCGGATGTAGTCCTGTAATAAGATCCATCCAACGGAATATGAGATTAAGTGATATAAGCCACTTCCACATCTCACTCGTGCAATTGTCTATGTTTGGCCACTTCCAAAGAAATGGAAGTCTGCACCATGCCTTCTCAAATAACATGATTGTTGGGTGAATCACAGAATTGAGAGGAAGGGAAAAAAGAAAGCAACCAGCTTTGGGGGGAGAGTTGTGTGGGAAAATGTGCTAAACCATCTAAGGCATGTTTTAATTAGCCGCAGAGGGGCAAGCACTAAATGAAGTATGCTCCAAGCTTAAAGGTCACATGTGTGCTTGCAGACACTCATCCGCTTAGCCCTGAATGACAGTGAAGACTTCTTACCAAGCCAGAAGATTATTACCCCAGCCTTACAGGAGAGAAGACAGAGTGACTGAAACTAATCACAGACAGTAAAGGGCCATTAGGGATCTGAACTGGAGCCTCCAGAAAAACAACCAAAAGCTTTAAATGCGCTTCAGAGGCCTCTCTAACCTCTCTCAGGGGCCATGTCCACATGCTTCCTGAGTGAAGTCCTGATCGGCCTGTTCCACGCAACAATGTTCTCTCCCAATTTGCCATTTTCTTGTACTTTCTGTCTCACCTCAAAAGATCCATGATCACTGCCAGCATATGTCAGGATAACATGCCTACTCAGTATGGCTCTCTCAGACCTGCCATCTCTATTTGCTTTATATTGGGCTATTGTGGGCCCCTCTCAAACAGTGCCATATTGCCTGTTAATGAGTGGATTCCTTATAATAAGAGAGAATAAAGTTCAGACAAATCCATAAGGTTTTCTTCATTGGAAATAAAAAAACCACAACCAAATAATGTAGATGATTGACAAGAAGCCACTAATATATATATAGATAGATAGATAGATAGATAGATAGATAGATAGATATAGATATAGATATAGATATATAAGTGTTTATAAACAGGCATAGGATAGCTGTAGAATCCACTTAAAGTTACATACAGTAATAAAATATTTCTATAACTCACAGCGAAACCCAAGGTGAGAACTGTGCTCCAGAAATCAATGTTAATGGGCTGGAGATAGAGCTGGCTTGGTCAAGTGCCTCCCTAGCATGCACAAAGCTCTGAGTTTGATCCTGAGCAGCACATGATACTGGCCACAGCAGTGCATGCTTGTAAACCCAGCACTCTTGGGTTGGAGATAAAAGGATCAGAAGTTCAAGATTATCTCAGCAACACAGAAGTAGAAGCTCAGTCTGGTCTAAGTGAGACATTCCCTCAAAAATATTAAAAATTAGATTTTTTTTTTAACTGAGACATCCGCCTAGCTGAGAGCTAATTCATTCATCCAACCAAATCTTCCAGAGGAGGACAACATCTGAGCTAGCAGCATGGAGTAAGCCTCAGGGCACCAATTCAAGTGCCTGTGACTTAAAAATGGGTTTACATACAGCTGAGGATGTGGCTGAGTGGGTAAAGTGCTGGTCTAGCATGCATGAAGCCCTGAGTTCAGTTCCTAGCACCACCAAAGGCCAAGGCCAGGTTTAAGTCTTGCTGGTTGGACTCCACAGCTCAGGACTTCATAATACTGCCCTGGAAATGATCCAGTGTAAGCACTCTGAAGTCTGACACATCAGCAGCATTCTAATCCTGCCTCTATTATTTCCCACCTCTGTCAACGTGAGCTCTCTGAGTCTCCATTTATGTAGTTTGATCACCTCATAGGATTATTATAAGGTACAAATGAGATAGTGCCTAGACAGACAAATTTACTTAAAAGTAAATCAGGGTCAGTACTGTGAAGGTCTCAACCCTTCCCAGCTAGATCTGTAATTTCAGTTCAACCCCAGTCGGGCATGGTGGTGCATAGCTTCAATATCAGCACTCAGGAAGCAGAGGCAGGTGGATTTCTGAGTTTGAAGCCAGCCTAGTCTACAGAGGAAGTTCCAGGACAGCCAGGGCTACACAGGGAAACCCTGTTTTGAAAAACAAAACAAAACAACAACCAAAAAAAAATCAATTCATCCCTAATCAAAATCTTGTTTTCCTTTTATTTTTGAAATTATAATGTAATTACATCATTTCTCTCTTCCCTGTCTTCCCTCTAAGCTTTCCCATATACTCCTCCTTGCTCTTTTTCAAATCCATGGCCTCTTTTTACATTAATTACTATTCCATGAATATATAAATATATTCCTAAATACACACACATATATATAATATATATAATATATACATAATATATATATATATACACCTAAATATAACTTGCTCAGTCTGTATACAGTTACTTGTATGTATGTTCTCAGAGCTGACCATTTGGCTACCCAGTCGGTATGCTCTTCCATGGAGAAGACGGTTTCTCCCACTCTGAGTGTCCCTCCATTGCCTGTAGTTCTTTGTGTAGGGCTGAGGCCTCATGATCACTCCCTGAATCAAAATCTTGGTCAGATATTTTGTGGATACCAACAAATTGATTTTAAAGTTTATATGATAAGGCAAAATATCCAGAGTAGTCAACACAATTTTCAGAAATAAACAACCTACATTAGAACATTGACACTTCCTAAATTTAAGATTTAATAAAGCTATATTAACCAGGACAGTTTCAGGCTGGGCATAGTGGCTTGAGATTTTAATCCCAGCACTTGGGAGGCAGGTCGATCTCTGTGAATTTGAAGCCAGCCTGGTCTACAGAGTAAGTTCCAGGACAGCCAGTGTTATGTAGTGAGACCATGACTTAAAAAACAACAACAAAAAAAAAAAAAAAACAGTTTTATAATGGCAATAGTCTAAATATATAGCTCTCTGAAATGAAACAGGAACCTAGGCATAGACCCTCATACATACAGTCAGTTGACATTTGATAAAGATGTATTGCAAAGACAATATACAAAGAAAAGTTATATGAGGAGTTTCTGTATATTCTGTTCAATCTTGCTATAAACCTGAAACTGTTCTAGGACAAAAGATTATGTTTAAAAGATGAAAGCAAGCCAGGTAGGCTACAAGCTGAGATAGGATGAATATTCAGGAAAGTGGGACTTACAAGAGACAGTTCAAAGAAACTTCAGACATCTAGATGTTAAGAGGATTCAGGTAGAAACGTCACCATCCAGGCTACTAGGGAGCACCCTGACAAGGCTAGCGGAAAGGACTGAAGTGTCTAGGTTGACCAGATGTCCTAGCAACCCAGGGACTTGCTAAGACTCCTTGGTTCTGAATCCTTTCATTGAACAAACCTTCTTCTAAAACAGTGATTCTCAACCTGTGGGTTGAAAACCCTTTGCATTTGCATATCAGATATTTACATTATGGTTCAAACCAGTAGCAAATTTACAGTTATAAAGTAGCAACAAAATAATTTTATGGTTGGGGGTGACCACAACATGAGGAACTGTATTAAAGAGGCATAGCATTAGGAAGGTTGAAAATCACAGTTCTAGAAGCATGGTTTTCATCTCTCCCCCTTTGCCTATGGCTTCTTGAATACACACAAGAAAGATGAAGAAGGTATGCTAGCTAAACTCTTGCTGAATCCCTCTAGCAGTATCAGAAACAGCACACATCAATTTGACACAAACAAATGGCTAAATGCCAGTGAGGCAAACTACAGGAGCAAATGTTCTGAAAGAGCCAGGCACCAGGAAGCACTGCTTCCTGGAATCAGATGAGGGCCAAAATCATACTCACCTGGTAGCCTTCGGCAGGTGAAGGGCCTGCCAAAATCAGAAATTTAGAAGAAAAGAAAAGGAAGAGGGTAAAGAAAGAGCAGCATTTACCCCTAGGACCACGATACAGGGTGACCAATCCCATTGCACCTTAGGGACAAAGGTTTTCCATGCAAATGCAAACAAATTTTAGCCCACCCTCACCCTGTGACTGCATCTCATAACTTGTGTTGCACTTCCTAACGTGGAGCAGCTCCATCTATGAGGTCATTTGTTTTCCCATGAACTCACTTAAGCTCTGGCCAGGAAAGCTGTGTGAGGAAAGAAAAGCATTAAGTCTCTTACTGCTGTCTCTAGGTCAGTCAGAGCATTTGAATCCCATACAATTGTCTTTAGAAAAGAAAAAAAAAAACTATGCATACAAAGATAACAAGTTCCAAATGTTGTCTTTCTTTTTAAAGGTATGTTTGTTTCGAATCATATGTTTTTAATCTAGGACAAAACAGCCAGCATTATAATTATTTCAATTCCACCCATTATGCAAAAGCTAAGAGATAGCAGGCGAAGTGATGAATGTGGTATCAGTGATATATTGAGTCAATATATTGAGTCAATCTGCTGATTTAAGATGTAAACAGAATCACCCCAAAAGAGAAGGAATGGTGAACAACATATTCAATTTGAATTATACTTGCTCAGAAAAGAGACTGGCCTCAAGGCCTCTGGGTGAAGAGCAGAGGATTGCTGATTTGTGGAAAGACTCAGGCGCTAGTAGTTTACATGTCAGTGGGAATTTTAATTACTCAAACCCTATATCAATTTGCATTTGAATGAAACTTTTAGTAACTAAGAGACTTTGAAATCTTTAATCAACATATGAAATAAATGTGGAAAGAGAGACTCGGAAATCCAGACTATGTTTAACAAAACAATATTTACCAGGAGTGGTTGTGTGTGTCTTTTACCCATTTGTGTGTGTGTTGGTGCATGTACATGTATGTGTACTCATGTGTGTAGGTGTTCTGTGTTTTCAAATGTGCCCGTGTGTGTGGAGACAACAGGGTGACATTGGGCGTCTTCCTCAATCACTTTCCACCTTGTTCTTTGAGGCAAGATCTCTCTCTGAACTTAGAACTCACCAATTCAGGTAGACTGGCCAGCCAGCAAACCCCAGGGGATCCTCCTGTCAATCACTGGGATAACAGCTATGCACTGCTATGTCAGGATTCTTTCCCTTGGTGCTTGGGATAAAGTTCCAGCCCACACACCAGGAGTGTTTTTCATTACACACTGCTAAAAACACTAGCTCTGTAGAGTCTTCAGCAGGATGCAGACTGACTGAAGGATTCCTGTTATTAAGTTTTATTAATGATACTAAGCTCCAAAAAGGGTTTGTTTGGGTGTTGTTGTTGTTACTGTTGTTGTTGTTGTTGTTGTTGTTGTTGTTATTGTTGTTGTTGTTGAAGAGGAGGAGGAGGAGGAGGAAGAGGAGAAGGAGGAAGAGGAGGAGGAGGAAGGGAAAGGAGAAACAGAATTTTAGTGTATAGCCTAGGCCAGCCTTGAACTTGCCATCCACCCACTTGCTCCTAAGTACTGGGATTACAGGTAGGTGCTATTATGCCCAGTTCAAAAATGACTTTTTATTGGTTTTACTCTTGGTTTTATGCCCATTTTCAATGTATATTTGAAAGTAGAGAAACTGAGACAATTATATAAAAGACCTTGATTTACATAATTTCACCACTGAAATTTATGTCATTTCACTAATTGTTATCTATTGCTAACACACATATGCTGATGGTTTATGAAAAGCTATAAATGATATTGACTATGATAAGTGAGAGCAATGCACTGAAATTGGTATTCTAGAGAGGTAACAAGAAAGAAGCATCTGAAATACCATATAGATGAGGCTATAGAATCATGGGGTCCTTCTTCCCATGCACTGAGCTGAAGCACTCCCTGGATCACAAGGGAGTATAGAGCTAGAATCAAAACAGAACCACTTGGGGAAAGGTATTCTTTTTTCACACAGAAAGGAAAAATACCAAATGTGGGTAACTGAGGGAGAGTAAAGACGAGAAAAGAAAAGGGAAAATATAGGTTGGAATCAATGCTCAGAATGCTTAGGATGGAATTGAAGGTATTCCATGATAACTTTAGGATGTATCTGTTAATTGAACACAAGCCAACCCTGAATTCACTCTGTAAAGCAAATGGCTTGGCATCTTCTTTACAAGTGAGTTTCTGACAGGCACTCTGGCTTAAGAAGTCCAAACCTTCAGTAGTTGGTTAGTTGGTTGGTTGGTTGGTTGGTTGGTTGATTGGTTGGGGTTTTTCAAGACAGGGTTTCTCTGTGTCGACTTAGTTATCTTAGAACTCACTCTGTAGACCAAGCTGGCCTTGAACTCACAGAGATCCACCTAACTCTGCCTCCAGAGTTTTTGGATTAAAGGCATGTGCCACCACCACCCAGCTAACCTTCAGCTTTTTTGTTCCGTTATGAAAGTAAACAGCATGACATAGAAAGAGGAATCTGATCCAGTGTGGGGGCTGATGAGATTGCTCAGTAGATAAGGATACTTACTGAAATCCTGAATTGAATCCCTGCTGTGGGATGTTCTGTATGACAAATACGTTAATAAATAAAGCACTGATTGGCCGGTAGCCAGACAGGAAGTATAGGCGGGACTAACAGAGAGAAGAATTGAGGGAACAGGAAGGTGGGGCAAGAGACTGCCTGGAGCTGCCTCCAGGACAAGCAAGATGTAAGGTACCAGTAAGCCATGAGCCACGTGGCAAAGTATAGATTAATAGAAATGGGCTAAATATAAGAGTAAGAGCTAGACAATGATAGGCCTGAGCTAATGGCCAAGCAGTTTAAATAATATAAGAGTCTGTGTGTTTATTTTGTAAGTGGGCTCCAGGACTGGCGGGACTTTGTAGCTGGAGACTGGTGGGACTTGGGAGCTTGAGAGAAGCTCTCCAGCAACAAATCCCTAGAAGCCAAATGGTAGGAAAGAGCTGGCTCCTGCAAGTTGTCCTGTGACTATGCACATACCACACCACACATATACACAAACACACGCAATAAAGAAAAGAAGAAATCAGTTTTATCCTTTGGGGACAGACATATAACATTTTGGCTGGAGTATGAAATATCCCCCACAAGTCCATGCATTTAACACTTTGTCACCAGCTGATGGACCTATCTGGGGAGGTTCTAAAGACTTTAGGGGGTATGGTCTCGCTGGATGGAGTAGGTCACTGGCAGGCAGGTCACATCCTTGACCTCTTCAGCTTCTCTCTCTTATTTGTCACCAGGAAGTGAGTAATAGCCTCCACTTCATGCTTTGGCTGCCATAACGATATCCCTAAGGGCATGGAGCCAAGCAAAGTGGACTGAACCTGCAAAGTAGTGAGACAAAAGAACCCTTCCTCCCTTAAAGAACCAACAACAACAAAAGCAAAAACCACCTATTTTAAGGTCTTCACAGATGCTGGTATATTTCAAGGTGAGTTTAAAACCTTCCACAGCTCAGAGTTCTATGGACAAAATGAGGTTGATAAATGGGTTATTATCGATATGAAACCTAAATCCTCCATGAGAAGAGAGACTCTGACTCATGGTTTTCATGGATATAGTAACCTTAGACTGGTGGAAACCAAGGATCTCCATCCATAGTGATGCCTGGTAGAAGTCAAGGACCTCCATCCACAGTGATGCCTGGTAGAAGTCAAGGACCTCCATCCACAGTGATGCCTGGTAGAAGTCAAGGACCTCCATCCACAGTGATGCCTGGTAGAAGTCAGGAACCTCCATCCACAGTGATGCCTGGTAGAAGTCAGGAACCTCCATCCACAGTGATGCCTGGTAGAAGTCAAGGACCTCTATCCATAATGATGTGTCATAATAACCTAGCCTGGTGGAAATCAAGAACATTCATCTATCTCTATCATGATGTGTCTATTCACTAGGAAAGACAAGCAAAGGATATATAAATGCATATTCCATGAGAAAACTGACTCAGGAGAGAACTGACTTGACACAGTTGTCCTCTGACCTCCACTCGTGAGCCATAGCACTCTCACCCACACACAAAATAATAAATTTTAATATAAGTAAGTAAATAAACTAAAGGCTACTTACTGTGATGGCTATAGTAGGATATGCTGTGCCTTTAAACAGTTTTAAAAATATTGTCTTGAAGCCAGGCAGTGGTGGCACACGCCTTTAATCCCAGCACTTGGGAGGCAGAGCCAGGCAGATCTCTGTGAGTTCCAGGCCAGCCTGGTCTACAGAGTGAGATCCAGAACAGGCACCAAAACTACACAGAGAAACCCTGTCTTGAAAAACAAAAACAAAAAAGAAGTTGTCTTGTGCCCAAACTGTCTGCCTGTCAACTTTAGCTTACCCAGAATTCAATTATGTTCACTTGAAGAGATTTCCGAGAGAAAGCATCTCTCTTAAGTGGGTTAATGTTCTCTTGTAATGACTTACGCATGTTTTGTTTTGCTAATAATATATTCTTACTGATAATTTGGAAGTAAACAGAAGCTTATATACTATTTATTATCAATGTTAAATTAATTTAAATATTACATGAAATTAGTGCATAATCTTAAGTCACCAAAACCCTGTTTAAAGAATTGTAATTTGTATTAAAAACACATTTGGAAATAACTACCAAAATAGGAATAAACATAAGGGCTAACCTTTTTTCCCAGTACTTAGCATGGGTCAGTCTCTTACTGAATCATGAAAACAGGTCTAATAAGGTCTGCTATTTGTCTGTTTTAAAACAAACCTTGGTGTTTAAACACTGTGTGGTACTGCTTATGTTCCAACCAAGAGGTGCCCGCTGGTGCTACAATCCACTTGCTGCTTTAGGAATATTACCTCAGCACATATACTTACAAACTGAGTAGCTATGAAAACATCATCTTAACATTTTTGATAGTGCATGCAAATAGAATCTTGTTTTAATAACATCATCATATTCTGCTGGGTATTGCCATGTCCATGTCTTGACAGACCCTGAAAACATTCCTGCTGATCATGGCATCATCATGTATTCAGCCTCCAGGCCTCAAAGAACCTCAAATGCACACATTTTAGCCTAAGAGAACATGCTTCCTCCCAAATTCTTAAGATTTTGTTTTCTATAGTGATCTGGATGGCAAACAGAGATGACTTTGAGTTATAGAAAAAAATAAAGACTGCTGTGTCTTTATAATACAACTTAATGTGACTACGATATTTATACTGAAATATAGGTAATTTTTAAAAATTTCTTATGGAGAATACAGTCAACTGGTATGTGAAATGAATTGGTGTCCCTCTTTCTCCACCTTTTGTTAACACCGAGCGTTTGCCTGGAAAAGGAGTTGACAATTTATTCTCTAGCTCTAGAACACTATGGAAGTAGAAAGTTGTGGCGCGCAATCTTAGGAGTGCCCTTAACTCGTAACTTCTGCTTCAAAGAAGAATTAAGTAAGCCCTGGAGGTGGATTCTTCTATTCTCTGATGATACTAACTGCTGATAGTCACCACAGGAAAGAGGTGACATTCTTTCGAAAACTTCTGTTACAAACACCAGATCTCTGACGTCCCTTCTGAGCCAACATCATTATTTCTACTTTAAAACCTCTTAAGACTCTTTCTTATAGATCCTCCAAAAACCAAGGGAAGTGAAGAGAAGGAAAACAAAAAGACTGACTATGTGCTTCTAGGCTCTTCACCGAAAGCCACAATGAGAAATTTCAGATATCAGGCAGTCAACTCTTAAATTATTTTAGTACATAGATCCTAGAATCCCAGATACTAACTAGCTTATCTTAAAATGAAGAATTCAAAAAGGGAAATAAGCATTTGATCATAAAGAATTTCTCATATATTTGTAGCGTGTTAATGCAAGGTTCCCACGGATCACTGTCTTCAGACCCTAATGGCTTCACTCTATAACCCAGGTGTAACCAGTGTAAGGACAGAGGGGGGGCATTTTCAAAGGAGAAAAGTTGGATTGAAATCCATCAAGTCATCAACTTCTTCTGTTGCACAGGCAAGGGGTAGAACTAGGAGAATCTGTTGGGGATGTTAATAAGGATGAGAGACAATGTTTTTAAAGCTCTTAGGATGTGTTATTATGCAAATTTTATGACTGTTCAGCCATCTCTACCCTATGCTTTTAGCTAAGCACTTTTCCTTCCATTGGTACCTCTCATTCTTTCCCACACAAAGACTGCCAAGTCAATGCCATCCCCTAAGAGCAGGAGAAAGGTACTAGAAGACAATGTTTCTCTATCTTATCGTTGATCTCAGGAATGAATGATAACTAAGTCCATGACAATATGCACATATTTGAATGTCTCGGTACTTTTGAATCCATCTATTAATGTTAATCCTCCATAAATGTCTTCATTTTATCCCCCTGCTCCCAAGGAGGTAGGAAAGTGGAGGCTTGAATTATCCTGATAATCCTCAAAGTGCTCTTGTGAGGGATATGATACCAAGTTCCTTTTACAAGGCTATGCTCTAGGAGTTCAGGAAGGAAGTCAAGATCTTGCAGACAGAGATGCAAGCCATGATCAGCCCTTACTGAGCATTATCAGAAAGGCAATAACAGCACCAATGGGTTTTATAATGCTGCTGTAATGTCTGTGTGCTATGTTTTGTGTGATCTCATTTCTCTGTATTCTTTGATCATTTCCATTCAGCTGCTGGAGGGTTAGGAAACAGAAGTGTCCCGACCTATTCAAAGTTCTGCAGCCTCATGGTGCTCTGACTCTGGAGCCACCCTCATATATTACTTACATGTTTCTTTCTTTCAAAATTCAACTCATATTTTATTGAGATAAATTCTATTTTAACAGAAAACTGCACATAGCCATCATAAATGAAAAAGAGCAACATTTATCATAAGTATGAGATAACGTAAACAGAGAAACACAATGACAATCAAACAATATTGTAAAATTCTGTTACAAGCCTTGGGCCTTGAAGTTAATCACCCCTAATTAAAATAATACTAGCAACACAAACACAGTAAAAATATGCAAACACCAACTCAGAATTTCTTCTTGTCATTAACTGAACAGTTGGAAAGAAATGATAAAAAGGAAAACTTTTTTCATATGTAGTTGAATATAATTGAGTGTTGGGACCAGTCAACACCTAAAAACCAGCTCCTACACACCAGCTAAAGTTGTTTTCAAACTCTGAGATATTTCTTTGCTATCCAATGTGGGGGGCAGGCTAGACACACAGAGATCCAGTCACTGCCCTAGAGAAGCTTACCTATTAGAGAAGATGATAGACACCCTGCACAAAATTTCAGTGTAGTGTGAGAGCTCTGACAGTTCTAAACACAGGATGTTACAAGGGCAGAAGCAGAGGTGTTGGGGGAGGGTGTTAAGAAATAACCTTTGCAGAGGGGTTGCCTGAGCCAAGCTTAAAAGAGAAGTAGAAGCTTGCCAGGCAAAGGAAAGCACTCATTAACTGCCCAGTAAGAGAAGATCAGTTACACTATCCACATGGCTACACCAGGAAAGCACACATCATCAATCGCTGTGAAGCAGGCATGAGAATCAATCCTGAAGAAGCGTGTCTCTGGTGCTTTTGATGAAAAGTGTAGTAGAGATCTCAGGGGGTGGGGGGGATGAAAGATCAGAGAGACCTATAGGTATGAGAACCTTGTCTCTCCACACCATCCATCCACTCGAACTATTTTTATTGGACACAACTGAAAGAAACATTGTTGGCAAATAAAATATCTACCAGAACATTCTGGACTGCTTTGTGCTGCATACACACTTGAACTTCGACCTGCACAGCACAAATCCATATTCGAGTGGTTAAGGGGCCATATAAGACGGGTGCTTGTTATGAATGAAACTTTGGTGATTACATCAGCTGCGCTAACCCAGAGCAGCTGACAACCACTGCCCGCATTGTGTGTTCTGCAATCAGCAACATCTTTGGTACAGATGTCAGGGAACCGCTGTGCCAACGATGCTGTAATGATGAGAGCAGAGTCCGGCTGGGGAATTCTCATCTCATGTCTTCTTTGAAAAGTGTCTCTTAAAAGGGGGTGATATACAATATGTCCTGTGCATCCTGTCACTCTTTTTGGCTAGAGCTATGCTTCTTTTGACTCTGTGGATCCCTGAACTTTCTGATCTTAGAGTGGGGATGGTATAAGCTAAAGGGTTTTGGCACACACAAAACCCACTACATTCTTGAATGCTCAAGACAGCTTTACAATGTCTTAAGCTGCATCTGAGCAAACCTGTTTCTTACTCTCACTGTCAGTCTTTTTCAGCTTTTTCTCTACAAAGGACAAAGGAAAAGGAGAAAAAGCACCATTTCCTAAGGTTCAGTTAGCAGAACCATCTAAACTTGACTCTTTGTTAATAGAATGAGTCTGCACTGCCCAGCAGTCAGTGAAGTGCAGGCCCTACTTTACACCTTTATGAATGGCAAACTGTGCAATCCTTATGGAACAATCCACAGCATCCTATAAATGTTATCCAATGAGCATCGGTGTTCGAGAACATGAACCTCAAAAATGCAACAGAATTCTTATTCACTAGAGGAAATTTTATCATGCTTACTATTTTGAATTTACTAAGGTTAAGAAAATGCTCCAAAGATTGTCATCAATAGGGTAAGAACTATACTTATTCTCAAGCTCCAGTTAATCAGATAATCCTATCACACGAGCATTGTTCTTCTAATTATTCCATTTACTGACCCTTTGGTAGACTTTTTTATTTGAATAGCTGCATGGATCAAGAGGCCTTATATTATGCAAAAAGCTTTAGTTTCTGGCCAAAATATATGAGAACGAGACTATAGGAGAATAGGGAAAGGAGTTGCTTCAAGGCAGATTTTCGTTCCACGGACATGATGCCCCTTCAGAGGGCTGTGTAAACCTAGACTTCAAGCACAGACTACTGCTTCCAGAAAGTACTCACAATGGAAATTTTATGGGTATTGAAAATCTCATGGGTGAGTACCTGAAATATCACAGTTGGTCAAAAAGCATATGTGTTTCAACTCCTTTTACTTGCTTTGGTGTTAGCTTATAAAAACTCATAGGTGTATATTGGACTCATTAAATTGAGGTACTCGTAAGCACTGGCTCGATCAAGGCAGGGTGCTGACAGGCATTATACATTATGCAAGCTTCCCCACAGCATTCTGCCAACGTGCTTCCATTTTAATCCAAAACATTCCCAGCTTGTCAAATATGAGGCCTCCCTGGAACACAAAGCTGAGCCCCTCACACAGAGGTTCTCTGATGTGGAGACTGCAAGGAACCCCCGAACACAGTTCATATGGGACTTCAGATCAATGCAAATCCTCTCCTGAATGCTAATATAACATCGAACTCAGGAAAAGAAAGTGGAAGAAGAGCCCCAAACATGCTGGCCTGGTAACTGTCAAACATCAGGGTGTTTAAGTATCACTAGCATATACTAATTACACACAATAATGGGCTTCCTGGTGGCAGTTTCATACCTGCACCTAATGTATTGCAATTGTATTCGCACACGTACCCTTCACCCTCTCTTGTCCCTCCTCCTACTCCAGACTTTTGTCTTCACTGAATAAAGCCAATGAATATTCATAACCCAGCTAATTCTTTCACAAATCCATTGGAGGTGAAGATAATCTGTTGTTGGTTTGGGTTTGGTTTTTTGGTTTTTGTTTTTGTTTTGTTCTGTTTTAGACTCTTTTAGGACCAGATCATGTAGAAGTGGAATGCAATACTAACCTTTCAAATTGCTACATTTTATAAAAGAGCCACAAAAAAAAAAGGCTCACATGAAATAGTTTACAATTTCATGTTGACAAGTTGGCCTGTCCAAGACAATTAGCATCTTTGTAGCAAGATGGTTGACAGATGGGAAGAAGAATTGTGAGTTCAATTGTTCTACACAGTCAAAAAGACTGAACCTCAGCCTTTCTAACAAAGCTAATACGTCAAAGAAGAGAGAGATAAAGACTGGAAATCTAATGAAAGGCAGCCAGGCAGGAAATAAAAAAGAGAAGCATCTGAAATTGTAGTTTGAAATAGTATGGGTAAATTTTGTTCTCAGGCCATCTGTGGGGCTTAAAGCAAGACACCCAAGAAGACTGATCATGAATAAGAGATTTATGAGGGCTTGAAGTAGAAAAGGTGATGGGTGATGAATTCTTCATAAAGGAGTGAGTCCTCTACAAACCTGGTGAGAGGCTATTAGGAGGGGCGAAGAGAGCTGTGAATTAAGCAGAGGACTCTGAAGAATGGTAGGGGGGGGGGGGGAAGCAATGAAACGCTTTCTTCAATGAAAATAAAAAGAAATGCTCCAGAAATTGAAATCAATTCCATTGATATCTAGAAGGTATTCAAAGCACACTTAGTAGTCACCGTATAGCTAAAACTGTACCTGTGTATTCTATTGTATTATATCCATGTGTGTATACATCAGTGAGTAGGTTAATGCTGTGACTGTTTGGATATCAGATGTCTTCCAGAGCCATTATACTAGGGCTTGGTTGCCAATTTGTGTTGCTCTCAGGAGATGGTCAACTTTTAGGAAGTTGGACCTAGGTAGAGGAAATTGGTCATTGAAACAGCCTTTAAATGTAGGTACCCTTATTCTTCCTTTCAATTAATGGTTTTTTAGTAAGTGTATCAAATATTGGGTTTTTTTAGGGCTTTTCATATATGTGTAGTATTGTGCTTTGCTCCTCTTCATTTCTCATCACTCTCCTGTCTCTTCTCCCCTTTTCCACCAGTCTGCTCCCTCCCTGTAAGTAGTCCCCTTATGCTTTTTATGTCTGTCTATCTATCTATCTGTCTATCATCTTTCTATCTATCTATCTATCTATCTATCTATTTATCTTTCTCTCTTCCTCCTGTCTGTCATGAAATGAGAAGATTCACTACTCCATGTCCTCCTTGCTATGACATTCTGACTTGCCATGAGCCCACAAAATGGGGCAATGGATTGAAACCCCTGAAGCTCTGAGCCAAAACTCTTCCCTGTTTTCTCGGCTATTTTTGTCACAGTCTAACTAACACAGGGAACCTAAAGATAGATGTATTAATAGCATATTGAAATGCTTGAGGAGCCACAAGGGAGGATTTGCTAAGTGAGGTCAATTTAATCTTTTGACAGTTGGATCCAGAATTGCAGAGAATTTTCCCCTTATCTAGCATTCTTATCAATAAATAAGAACATAAGGTCCAGATCCTGTTTCTCTCATGCAAATACACAATCAACTAGAGTTCTGATAAAGTTTGAGTCTGAAATGCCCCCATAGGCAGAGCAAAGTGGCACTGTTTGGGAAGTTGTGAACCCGCTAAAAGGTGAGACCCCTGTTAATATAAATAGTCTACAGTAGGACAGGACCTGGGAAATAGCCAGTCCTGCTTCCTGTCTAAGCCCCCTACTTCTGGATCCACTAGGATATAACCAAGCCACCTCACAGTCCTACTGTCAAAGCTGCAAGCCACACCTTCACCCCTGCCTTCCCCGTCATGGTGGGCTGTATCCCCTTCACCTGGGAGCCAGAATAAACCCTCCCTCCCTGTGATTCTGTCAGATAGTCCATCACAGCAATGAGAAAAGACGGCAAGCAGAGAAGAGCTCAAGTGAAACGTGGGTATACTTAGCTCCAGTGGAAAGACATGGTTGGCATCTGCCAATGGCTGTTCCACCAACTAGCGAACAGGAGACAGTACAGTGTCACCAGAAAGTTCAGCGACAAACTGGTCAAACAGGAGAACGATGAAAATGGAGAATTCAGAAAATAAAATTTGGTAATCTCAGTACCCATGTAACAACCCAAAATGATGTTCTTTAAGAATGCAAAAGGCTAAGGAAGTTTCCCTTACTATAATGCCAAACCCATGATTTGCTAAGCAGTTAAATTAGACAAAGCAAATTAGAACTTATCAAAATGTTTCTTTAAAAGAAAACTGCTCTCCCAAAAGATCATACTCAGAGAAGAAAAGACAAGCCATGAATGAGGAGACAGTATTTAGTAACTTCTGATTAAAAAAAAAAAAAAAAAAGACATACTCAGAATCCGTGAAGAACTCCCAAAAGAACTAAACAAGAAAACAAATAAACCAGTTTCTAAATGGGCAAAAGATAGATACGTCACCACAGAAGACACATATATGACAAATTAGCACATGAAAAGAAACTGACCACGGTATTCCTCAGTGCTGCATGCAATTGAAAACAGTGGGTGCCTCCACCCACCGGTCAGGACGTCTAAAGTTACAAAGACACTTCAAGTGGTGTTGAAATTGAACCCACAGATAGCTGCCAGTGGAAGCAGGAAAGGCTGTAACCACTGTGAAAAACAGTGTGACAATTTCTTAAACATATATCTGCCCTATGCTCTAGTCATTCCATTTCCTAGACATTACCCAAAAGAAATAAAATCAAATGCCTGTACGAAGGGTTATATGGAAAGATGCGTAGCAGCATACAGATCTGAAGCAATCCAACTGTCCACTGACCTGTGAATTGATAAAGAAATCATCTATACATACAACGAAATGCTACTTAAAGCAGCAAAGGGGGATGAAACCAGCATACGCTATAACGTGGCTGAGTTGTCTGGTGAGTATGATAAATGAAAGGAGCCAAGTGGGATGCTTTGACGAGCTTCATTTACATAAAAAGAAAATATAAATGAATCAAAACATGGCAAAGCATGGATTAAATGTCACCTGAGGATGCAGAGGTTGGAAGGAAAGGGTCATGGGAAGCACAGGATGGGGCTGCAGGGTAAAAGAATTATAAAAAAGGATAAAGAAACATTGGGGGGTGGATATGTCCATTACCTTTATTATATTGGTAGTTTCACTGCCTTAGACATTTGTTGAAATTTATAAAATTGCATATAACATATAATTAATTACATAGAAACTACGTGGGCACATATACAAAATAAAAGTGAAGAAGAAAATGACGAATCAAAAGTATCAACATAATAACAAAGGAACCAGTATATCTATAACCAGCTCTAATAAACAGTATTGTTGGAAAGGCCACATAATATTGTCATGTAAGAATTACAAATAGCCTTTCCATGATAATCATTTCAGTCTTGCCCTTATTTCAGCATAGAAATCGTGAATTCACCCTCTTAGAATCTTTCCTCTGAGCAGCCACCTTCTCTTAACTGAAACCTGTTCTGGGCTCCTTACATTTTCAAGTGCGTTTTATTATTAAAGTCACCCCATAGCTTCTCAAAGCATTCTTTTTCTTTCACCTGCAGCGGGGCCATTGAGGGCCATTGTTCCAGTGCCTGGGCCAGGGAGGTGAGGGTGCTCGTTCTTCTGTGAGTTCCCTCTCACTCTCTTCCTGCCTTCCTCCTTCACCCGCAAGTATATGCTTCAGCCCTAGGTGTTCAGTGATACTCGTCAGCCTCTTGCTTCAATGGCTCTAGATCACAGTTGCAAGTTGATTCTCTTTTCTGCTCTTCGCTATTCTTTTCTTCCTGACAGGCACCCAAGTGCTAACATGCTTCTCTACAGAGGACAGGCAAGAACTTCTCCCTGCATAGTGCCCCCATATATAAATCCACCACAGCCCTGAGACTCTGCCTCTTTTTCCTAAGATCATCCATTAAAAACAGGGAGCCCAGTCTATGTCCTTTGTGGCTTAGTTTCCCTTACCCAAACAAACATAGTTCTTGCCAGTCCCCTGGAACTTCTCTTGACCACAGAGATTTCCCATGTCTCCTTGTCAAATTAAACAATGAGAATACAGCCACCCCCACCCCAGTCCAGCTCCTTCTCACTGCCGCCATCTCTCCTGCCCACTGCCCTCATGGGCACATTCTGATGGGCCTAGGTTTAGGAAAACAACAATGTTCAGGAAAGGGACCATTGCCTGCTCCTAGCTATAAAGAGAATGGCCTAAGCACCTTAACCTTGTAGAAAGTCAAAGAAACAAATTGAATGCCATATTCATCTCCAAAGTAAAAATAGAAGACACCATTCCAAGCTCTGGGTCCCCCCAAACCATCTCTTCTGTCCACATACCCTGTTATACAGTTACTTGATACAGGTCTTAAAATTCTTCAGTCTCTCAGTGACCAGATAGGGGGGAGAGATTCACATTAAAAAGCAAGTCCTCTTTGTAACTGGCTTTAGAGAATCAGCAACAGCTTTCAGCAAGGTGGAACCCCTTGGAACATCTGAGCCACTATTGGATGGTCTCCAGGGTAGATCACCATTGGTCCTTATGCACATCCCATGAGTACACTTTCTCACAAACCCTCTGCTGAGTGCTACACAGAATTCCTGGATGGGTATACATCCTAATGGGAGATCTTAGATAAACAGATGAATAACCACAAGGGAAAAATAGAAGAAAGGCCTTAAGAATGCCATAGAGAAGAGTCAAGGAGAGGTTGGACCATATGCGGCCCTGCTTAGTAACTATTTTCATGTATTTGAAATTCAAAAAGGAACCTTTTTTTTTTCATGTTATGGGATCATGAAGACATTGGCATGTGTTCTGAGCCTTGGATGGAAGGAAGAGTTTGAACTTGTAGGCATAGGTGTGGAGGCAATTAGAGGTGAGGAAATGTTTTGGAGACAGCAAATCACAAGGGGTAACATTAACTATCTTTAAGTACAATGTTTCTCAGCCTCCCTGATTACAGACATCACTGGGGATGCTTGTTAAAAATACAGATTCCTAGCTCCACCTCGGGCCTCTGGACCACATCCAGAGAGACAGGCCATCTGAATCTTTAACACGAGGCTCCTGAGTGAGTCTTATAATAAACGAAGTTTGAGAAATACTGATGAAGGATCTCAAATCTACTTCCAGGAAGAAATAAATTTGTAACCTATCTCGGATAGAGAAAAATCAAAAAGTGGATTAAATAGGCTCTGACTTCTATAAAAGTTGGGTATGGAATAAGAATCTAATGAAAGGTTTCCATGGCCTGAAATAGGCTTTTATGAGAGTTGAACTCACCATTCCCAAAAAGCTTTTAAAATGAAGACCACCATTTGCCCTAGAGGGGCTGGCACTGGTCAGTGGGGAGTGGATTGAGTAACTCAGGATCACTTGGCATTTGTGAGAAACTGAAAAGCATTCAAGCAAGCCTGAATGAAAAGAGTTTGTTGTGAGGCTGCAGGGTTATCAACAAAGCCAAATGAGCAACCAGAGCTGAACTTCAGTGAAAGCAGGAAGTCACCAGGCCTTGGTCTTTTCTCCCCACCGGCGTCTCTTCTCAGACCAGGGTCACAGGCTAATAATCCGTTTAGAAATGGCAATAGTCTTTACTCTTCATGTGGAGTCCTCAGATATAAGGAACCGATGAGGTCTCCTCCCCCAGTTTCACAGCCCATCTTACGTCACATGCCTGCACCTCATCTGATCAGCAACGGCACGCCTTTGTGACTGCTTGACCTATACACAATCAGAAGGGGATGCAACTGAGACAAAAGGGAGGGGGCCTGCCCAAGTGGAGCCAATGCATCATCTTTCACCTTAATTCTCCATTCTACTACAAAAACAGCAATCCTCTTAGTTCTAAATCATATGTACTTGCAGGAATGCCACTGACTGATGCTTATAAACGGGAAGATTCATTCCTAAAGCATTTCTGTATCTCTAAATTTAAATCAAGAAGCACTTGCTGAACTTCCTCAAACGTTTCACAAATAAACTAAAATTTAGGACTCTTTCGCTGCCAGAGGAATTTAGCACCTGTTTCTAACTGGTTATTACTTAGTTCATCTGGACACTGGCCAGGTTCTCTGAAATGCAAAGAGCTTTGGAGATGGAGAAGCTAGCATAGTCCTTCCTCTTTGAAAACTAAAAGCCTCATCCAAGGAAGGTGAGCCCAGGAGTTCCTCAGCTTGAAGTCTGGCTAGCTAAACAGACAGAGCCCCATGAAATTCAACACAGTTTGTTCCTAAGGTCAGTCGTCTTTGGCTTCAGTATGAAAATAAAAATGCTTTCCTGGATGCCTACGGATAAGCTGTGTGACAGAAGGCCACCGGTCCAAGGAAAACCTCTCCTACAGAGATGGTGAGAGGGCCTGTCCTAAGTCGAAGTCTTGTCTCACTGCATGAAAGATCCCTAGTATTCTAATCTGGTTCCGTGACTTTTGCTTCTAACAGAGGCGCTTGACTTCCTGGACTTCCGGCCCTGCGCACTCTCGTTTTTTCTTCTGCCACTCTCCCTGGGTCATGTTCTCTGCCCATCCAGATACCAGTTCAACGACAAGACTTTTTAAAATTTATATGCACCCGTGTATGTGTGCTCACACATGTTGGGGGTGGTGGCCTGTGTGTGTGTGTGTGTGTGTGTGTGTGTGTGCCCACAGAAGCCAGAAGAGAGCATCAGATCCATTCCCTGGAGCTGGAGTTGCAGCCCAGTTGATGCTGGGAACTGAACTCTGGGCCCATGAAAGAACAGAGACTTTTCCTAACTACTGAGCCATTTCTCCAGCCCAACAATGAGATTTATAAGGTTTTACTTTTACAAATAGGCTCATTTTAGTCGCTGTTGTTATATTGAGGTTTTAGAAAAATAATAATGAAAAAAAAACCTTTTATTAAAACATTCCACAGAGGAAACTGGCCAAGGAAATTGCAAAAAAGACCCAAAGCAAAGGAGGTGTTCAGTTTCACTCTTTTTTCCCCCCTTAAGCTGCATATATTGCATCTCTCTGGCTTTGAAAAGCTAAGCGCTTACTCAGCCTGCTCTGCCAATTCCAGAGATTTCACCAGCTTTCCAGAGTTTTCCTCACTTGAAACAAGATTTGTGACTGAGCTAGAAAGATGACTCTGGTTAAGAACATTGGCTACTCTTCCAGAGGACCCAAGTTCTATTCCTTGTAGCCACATGGCAGCTCATTCCCAGGAGATCTGGCTCCCTCTTCTGGCTTCCCTGGGCACTGCATGCACATGATGCACAGACATAGATGTAGGCAAAACACACACACATAAAAATAATACTTTTCAATTTTTTAAAATATGTGTCCCTGACAGGACTAAAGAGATGGCTCAGTGGTTAAGAGCACTAACTGCTCTTCCAGAGGACCCAGGTTCAATTCCCAGCACCTGCATAACAGTTCACAACTATCTGTAACTCCAGTTCTAAGGGATCTGACACCTTCACACAGACATACATACAGGCAAAAAAAACAGCGCACATAAAATAAAAATAAGTCTTTTTTTTAATTTTTTTAAAAAAAATCTGTCCCTACATAGAGATATACAGACTTAAAAGAGTGTGTTTATCACTAAGAAAAAAGAGACATGATGAGAGACACCGTAGTACGTATAAACTTATATCTAAATTTCTGGGGGCAGAATGTAAGATGATTTAAAGAGCAAGTGTGTTGAGCTCAGAAGCTTGAAATGAATTATTTAGATGGAAATTGAATAATGACTCTCTCTAGACTAGAAGACATGGAAAAGACCCAAACAAAAACGTAACATCTCTAAAACAGCAAATGAAGAAAACCTTTGTTTTTTCCTTTTGCTTGAGACAAAACTTGTGTAATACACAACCAGCCATTTCAAGGTGCACAAGCCAGTGGTGTTTAGTGCACTTGCCATGGTATGCTACCATTATTGCCCCCAAAACTTTCCAACACCCCAAGAGAAGGCCCCACACTGAGTTATCACTCTCCATTCTCCCTTCCCACAAATTCTCCCTGCCCCCAGCTACTATTACCTTGATTTCTGACCTGGGAGCTTTGCCTGCTCCAGATTTATCAAACAAAAAGACTAATTTAAAATGGAACCTTTGGTGCCTGGAGAGGTGTCTTAACAGTTAAGAGCACTTGCTGCTCTTGCAGAACACCACAGTTTGGTTCCCAGCACACACCTGGCAGTTTCTAACTGTTTATAACTCCATTTCTAAGGGATCTGATGCCCTCTTCTGGTACCCATCAACACTGAAGGCATGGTGCACACTCATACATATACACAAAACACTCATACATATAAAAGTAATAAATACCTTAAATGTAACTTTTGAACTTCAACTCCTTCACATGATGCTTTCATGTGTTAGCATCATTGGCTTGAAATTTCCTTCAAACTGTATCAATACATCATACACCTTATGGGTAGATTATTCCACTGTACCTACACACTCCATTCTTCAGCCATTTATCTATTGATGAACATTTGTGTTGCTCTGACATTTTGTCTGCTGCTACTACAAGTTGAAGGTTTTAAAGGAAGCAACTCGGTATCTATTCTCCTACACAGTGTTGGGTGTTTGGGCCACATATCAAGTCAAAACACTCCAGGGACTGATGCCACCTGAGCATATTTAGTGAGGAGTGCTTTTACTGGGTAAAACCAATTGGGATAAAACTGACCACACTTCTACCAAGAAAGAAAGAAAAGTTGTGGGCACTTTTGGAGACGATGTTTGTAATAACTGATACATTAACTTCAGTGAGAAATAAATTCATCAGATTCAGCAGCCAGAGCAGACATGAAGTGGGGGTCACAAGGAGAACTCAGAACCATTGTCTTGTTGGTGTGTGTGTGTGTGTGTGTGTGTGTGTGTGTGTGTGTGTGTGTGTGTTACTTTTTTAAGGACTGCACAGCTGGAGCAATTGTGTCAGCATTCAGGGACTGTCAAGGCCTCATCTAACTTTATGAAGAATGTCTCTGAGGTGGATTTTATTGCTTTCAGCTGGAGAATGCATCCCACCCCACCAGCACAAAGCCACATGCCCACCAAGCACTGCCTGTCTTCTCCTGCCCTGAAGTGATCAGAAAGCTGGGGTCCACCACAGGGAACACACATGGAGCCAATTTGTGCCTCAAGTTGGCCCCTAGCTTACCACAACCTGCAAGAGATAAGACACAGCAACATTCCAACAGGAACAGAAGCCCAAGGGAGTTCACCTTTGCTAAGGGTGCCTGTCCCTTTGTGGAATCTATATTTTGTTTTTTTCTTTCTGGTAGACAATGGTCTGCGTTTTCTAAACTTTCAGTAGAAGAATGCTCCGGTTCTCTTTCCCAAAACTTTCTGGAGCTTCTGTGACATTAATGTATTCTGCATCAATGTAAGAATATTATTAGATCCAAGTAAATAAATAAAGACTGTTTAGGGAAAGCAATGGGGTGGGGACTGCAGGGAAGCAAGCCACATCTGCTCTTGCTCACAGTGTTCAATTCAGCCCACCTCGAAGGACCCCCCAGCCTTGCTGGATCTTGATGCTCTGATGTTCACAGAGCAACTCAGCTCTCTGAGTCATCATGTTGACACTGGGGATCCAACCAAGTGTTGAAAAGCCATGTGGAAGACCTCCTTCAGGCACACACTGGGAACAGAGGCAGCAATCTTCTCAGGTCTCCTCTCGGAAACCAAATGTGAGCACTTGCCAGTTCCGTGTCTTTGAGGATACGCTTTGAGGAACTACTGCTGGATAATGTTCCCCACACTAGAGATAAACTATGAATTTTTCCAGCTTTCAGACCATCCTGAAGAAGAGATCTTGAAGATAAATTAAACCAGTCGAACAGTTCTCACTTTAGGGACACTGACAGCCAAGAAAATACTCTCTAAAGAGACAGAAATTCCAAAAACAAAGTGTGTGTGTGTGTGTGTGTGTAAAACAAATGTGGGAAGTTCAAGCGGACCTTGAGATAAATAGGACTTAAAATTTAGTGCATTTTTAAATAAAATTTTAACTTTATAAATTATTATTATTTTAAAAAGACTACAAAATAAAATAAACATCACATACCACAATTAGCCAGACCCAAAGTCTATACAGTTCGAACATCCTTTCTGAAGCTGCAGCGCTTCATGCCAGATCTCCCACTTTCAAAATCAGATGTATTTTTATGCACTTGTCATAAAAATACCATCAAAACTGAAACATGCATGGCAGAATTAGAACAGAAAATTAATGCTATATCCTCTTTTATAACTGCTTGTGTGTTTTTTTAAAAGAGCATTCTCAAGCTGGGGAGATGGCTCGGTCAGTAAAACACCTTACACAAGTGTGAAGACTTGTGTTCGGATCCCTAGAGCCCAGGTAAGGAGCGCTGTGCAGAGCGGTGTGCACACAGAGTATGGAGACAGGCGGATCTCTGAAACTCCTTGGCCAGCCCCACTGAACTGATGAGCTTCCAATTTAGTGAAAGACTCAGTCTCCAAAATTAAAATTGGAAAGCAATCAAGGATAGACCCTCAATGTTGACCTTGGGACTTCATGCATATGCACACATACCCACACTAACAAGTGCATACCACACACATATACAATTAAATTTTTTCTTTAAAAAAAAAAAAAAGAGCATTCTCACGGAAGCACAAAAGACACAATTGTACTAGAGTCCTTGATGCTCTATTCTTGTGATTAAAAACATATAATACCAAGTTTTCTGTTTCTGTATTTTTTGAGACAGGGTCTTACTATGTAGCCTGGCTGGCCTAGAACTTGCTATGTAGATCAGGCTGGCTTTGAACTCAGAGAGTTCTGCCTGACTCTGCTTCCCAAGTGTTCAGATTAAAGGTGTGAACCACCACTCTGAGCAACATTTGCTATCTTAAAGTGCACAAGGCAATAGAAACAACTATATGCACATTGCTATGATGCAACAGAAATTCTAGAAGTTTTCAATTTGCAAACTAAAACTTTAAGTCCATAAACTTCCCATCACCTCTCCCGCCAATTCTGGGGGTCCCCATTCTACCTGCCATTTCTGTGAACTAAGAGTTTCTAACTTTAACCCAGAAGGAACTTAAAAGCCAGTTCATCCAAATGCTCCTTTTCAGCTGGGCAGACAGTGTTGTGAAACGTTTAAACCACTAGCTCATGGTGGTAATGGGAGGTAGCTAGCACCCAGGCTCCCCCAATCAGCTGTCTCCAGTGTACCATGTTAGTAATTTGGCTATGGTTTGAGTTGTCTTGTCATACAAATCAATGCTCATTTCCATACAGAAGAAAGCAATTTGCAGCAATTATTACAAACATCAAATTACAGTTCCAGAAATAGTTTGTGAATTGAGCATAGTGGCCCCGAAAAACTATGCCCATAACCCTCTCTAGTCAGCTTAGGTTTGAGGTAACTGTACATTTTCATGGAGTGCTTAGCATAAGATCTGTGAGAAAGTTAGGAGAATAGTGATTCTACACAAGTAAAAGTTGTAAGATAGAAAAAATTCATCCAGAACAGAAAGTGCCTACCAGACAACAAGGAGATGGACCCATGAAATCTCAACAATATGGTCACCTAAAGAAGCTATGCACGGGGATAACACCAGTTGTCATGCCAGCATGGATGTGGAAATCTCACAAAGCCCCATGCCTAGATGAAGAGTCACAGACAGTTAATGGCTGTTAAGAGAGGGATAATCAGTTTTCTCCAAAGATGAGCCCCCTCATAGGTTATCTGACCCCAAATGGTCAACCCTAAACACATATGCTTATGAGCAACACCAAATGGACTCAGCAGGCTGTGTTTATATAGACATGTATGTGACCATAATAACTAAAGAAGAGGTCATGGGTTTGACAGGGAGTGGGGAGGACATGAGAGGAGTTGAAGGGTTCCATGTGGGTGGAAATAATGTAAATATAGCACTTACATATGAAATTCCCAAAGAAAAATAACATTTTCTTGTTTATTAAGAAGAAGAAGAAGCTGGGCATGGTGGCTCATTTCTAGGAACCATTTTTTTTATTATTATTTATAAGGAAATCACACCATGTTAGTTACTTTTCTATAGCTGCCATAAACCACCATGACAACTTGTTATAGAACAAATAGTTTATTCTGGGCTTATGGTGTCAAAGGGTTAGAGTCCATGATGACAGGGCAGGGGTAAAAGGCCTCAGCAGCTAGAGCAGCAGCTGAGAGCTCACATCTCAAACCACAAGCAGGAAGCAGAGAGAGCACTGGAGATAGTAGGAGGCCTCAAAGCCAACCACTGGTGACACATCCTCTCCAACAAGGCCACACCTCCTAAATCTTCCCAAATAGTTCCATCAACTAGGGATAAAGTATTCAAACATATGAACTGACAGGACGATTCTCATTCAAACCACGACACACTGTAAATATGAGACTTAACTATACCCCAAAAAGAGATCTGTCTCTTGGGCAGTAGAACAAAGGTTCTGACAGCATCCTGTACCTAGTTTCACTTCTCTCCAGGATCCTCAAAGTCTACCTGTGTGGCATCCCTAGATGGAATGAGTTGAGCCTAAAGCTAAGGCACTGGGAAAATAGAATCTATTTTTCCCAGTCTTGTGGGAACAGTCAGTGAATACAGAAAAAAATGCTGGGACAAAAGTAAGATCCCGGGTTAGGAGTTTAGACAGTGAATTTGGGTTTCTGGAGTTGAACTTACCCTTGCTTTGTGTCAACCCTTCCTCTGTTTCTGTTTTCTTATGTGTAAAATGTGGATGGAAACAGTGATGGACCCCAGTAAGAACAACACGAGCTGCCACCCTAAGCAGAACCTGGCTGGTGTCGCTCAAAACCTGCGACAGCTGTTCCCAATGTATCCCTCAATGGGCACTTCAGTCTTCCTGCCCCCTCTTTCCACCATCCTCTCTCTCCTCTCTACTTCCCTCAAACTTTTATGTCTTCTTTATCACTTGCCTGTGTTCAATTCATCCTCATGAGCAGGGCCAACTTCATGCTTGGTGACTGGAAGCAGTCTAAAGGTCTCATCTGCCATAACCTAAAAGTCTCTCTAAGATATTATGATGAGGAAACCAATACTCTGAATAATTATCCATTTTGGTGTAAAATCCCCAGTCTTCAATAGTGTTTAATAGTTAAAATATTAGCCTGACTCATAAGCACTCTGGCACATTCTCTTATATAATAATTATATCTATATGGAATTACCTGGCTTGTGTATTAATTACTGAATTACGGTTATCCTCAAGCACCTAAAAAACATGAGTTTCTTGTCCTGTTCCTGACTGTATCCCCTACTGCTTCAGCAAAGCCTAGAAAGCAGTAGATGCTCAATAATTAGTCGTCAAATGTTGAATGGCTGAACAATTACTTCCCACACAAATATACCATGCTGCCCACCTCCAGTTCTACAAATGTGCTAACTTCTCTGCTGAAATGCAGAAGACATGACATTCAGTCAGTGACTGCTGAGTGCCTTCCTGGACCATCCCCATTAATACTCCAGGACTCAACAAGGGTTATTTGCCTTCCTGGTGCTTTATCTGACTCTAGGCTGGGACATGCTCCTCCAAAATGCACTTGCCTGTCACACTGGATTTAACATTCCTGATATCTTAACAAACTGACAAATGCCCCCATACTACCACAAAAATAGAACTCCACTCTAAAGTTGGTACTGGCATAGATACTATCAAAAACATGAGTTTCCACAGTGTGGGAGTAGAGAGGCTTCTAGATGCAATCCCTGTTTCATGACCCCTCCCTGACCATGATCTATCTGTCCCTTCTAAATGAGTTGATGTGAGGCCTTGTAGAAATGAGAAAAGCCAGATTCCACAATATCAAATTCATGAACATCAAATGTCCCATTTTGTTGCTATCACATTTCTTGCGCTAAGAACTCTTGGAAGAGAGAATCCATCTCCCAACTGTATCCTCACAGAAGTAAAACCACCACTGTGTTCATAAATTAAACTTTTATACGTTTAATTACTTTGGTCTCTGAAATTCCATTTTGTGTTTTTTCTTTAATCACAATTATTATATATTTCAGTAAGGTTGCTCATCTTCAATGAACAATGCTTATGAATAAGCAAAGATGTTTTCTGCTTACTTTGGCTCCAAAATGGAAGGATGCATCCCAGACCAAAAATCCAGCAATAACACTGACTGAGAATGGAATTCCAGACACTTCAGTTGGCTCAGTTCTGACACCAAATCAAGACACAAGGTGTTGAGAGGGGGCCACACACACACTTGGATGAGGTCACTGTTCTGCATTTGACATTGATTGTGCTCTCTGGACTTACTTGCTGAGCTAAGAAGTTCTGAGTATATTACAGGGCTAGTGGCAAGCCCAGAGCTACGCCAACATATCCAACCAACATATATGTGGAAATGATCAGGACTCCTGCTTGCAACTAGATCCCTGCCCCCAACACAGCAATAATCTGAGAACTTTGAGCCTATTTCTCAAGCCAAATCATGCCCCAAAGACATTTCAGAACCTCTGTCTGTGGGAATATGCCCTCAGTTGCTCATGGGAATAGGTAATAAAATGGGGTAAGACCAATACACACAGTTTTATTTCTAGACTA
>CABHPP010128714.1:0-27884 GCA_902168425.1 Peromyscus attwateri | reverse complement strand
AAACAAAACAAGGACTACCTGAACACAGGCACTACAATGCAGGTCAGCCAATTTGATGATCCCTATGACAGCTGAGTGGGTAGTATATACAGTGTGGACACCTACACACAGGGATGATTTGTGGTTAAGGCAAAAACGTAGTCTTTCCTCATGCTACTCGGAATGGTGCACAACTTAGAACATTAATTGCTTATTTCTAGAATTTTCCATTTAATATTTTCAGACCGATAGACCAAAGGTAACTGGAACTGGAATAAGAGATGATTACCATATATATTTTACGTTATTTTATTACCCCATTAGAATTAAACTCCACTAGAGTATGGTGTTTATTGTCTAGAACACTGCTTAGCATAAGGGGCTCAATAAATGTTTGTTGAATGAATTAATCTCATTCAGCTCCATGACTTTTAATTATTTCCTATATGCCTAGGACTTTCTAATTTATTCCTCTAACCTTGTTTTGTTTTTTGTTTTTTTCTAACTTTTGGTCTTTTGTATAAAACCACTTGCTCAATTGCTGTGGAGCAGATATAGTAAATTTAACATGTTGAGAACTGAATTCTTGACCTTAGTACTCTTCCTCTAACCCCTTCCCCATCTCAGAAGTTTTGTTAAGAAAACAAGGAATGGCACTAGGAATATATATTGTTTGGTAGAGTGCTTGTGTAGCACACACAAAGCCCCAGGCTCCATCTCCAGCACCATATAAAAGGGGCATGGTAACATATGCCTGTAATCCTAGCACTCAGGCAGTGAGGTGGGTACTCCAGGAGTTGGAAACCAGTCTGGACCACACAGGCACCTGTTTCAAAACAAACAACAAACAAAGCAAAAAAACCAAAACAAAACAAAACAAAAAACAGAACAAAGTAATGAGAGCATGAAGCATAGTTAATTCCTTTTTTCTATGTCATAATCTACTGTCAGCAAATGGACCCCACATTCAAATTACCTTGAATATAACTATTGTTATCTGTTCCACGGCTGCCACCCTAGTTCCAGCCTCCAGCATCTCTGGCTTGGATTGCCAAATGAGTCCTTGATTGGTTTCTTTGCCTTAATCTTGTTCTCACTGCAGCCAGAGGGGTCCTTCTAAGTGTTCAAGGGAATGCTCCCACCTCAGAACTCTGCCCCCTTCACACCATTTCTAAGAGATAGCGCCATTGTCCCATTTCTGTCAACCCTACAGATAGAGAGACATGGAGGCCCAGCAAGATGAATTGGCATGTCCAAGGTGTCAGATGAGAATGAAAATATAGATGGTACCTCTGACTCAGCTGTTTATTTGTCCCCACATTACCCAGTCACCAGATGCAGAATTCCTTGAAGCATTTTAAAAATATTTATTTGGCCGGGCAGTGGTGGTGCACACCTTTAATCCCAGCACTCAGGAGGCAGAGAAAGGTGGATCTCTAAGTTTGAAGCCAGCCTAGTCTACAGAACAAGTTCCAGGACATCCAAGGAGGTTACATGGAGAAATCCTGCCTCAAACGGAAAAAAAAAAAGTTATTTGGAGCCAGGTATCTGGCACATCCGTACAATCCCAACACTTGAGAGATGGAGACAGAAGGATCAGGAGTTCAAAGCCAGCTTCAATGACGTAGCAAACTCACAGCCAACCTAGGCTTCACGAAACCCTGTCTGAAAAAAAAAAAAAAAAAAAAAGGAAAACAAAATTTATTTAGTAGCTACTAATACCATGAATTGTTACTGAGATTGGAAGTTTCTTACCTCAAGAAGCCTGTGTTCTACTGAGAAAAACAATAAACCAAAGGAATAAGTATATAATGCAATATTACAGTGATGGGAACAAAATAAAGCTAACTAGGGATACAGCTTTGGCTAGTTGACCAAGGAGAGGCCCTTAGGCCAGTGACTAGATAAAGCTACAGACACCCTGTAGCTCTGCTACAAAACAGATAACCACAGTACTTGTGACTTCCCAAGCTCAGCCTGGTCCACTGTGCTCAGTACACTCCGTCTGTCATTTGCAATGTGCTTCTCTAACGCTCGGCAGCTTCTCTTCCACATCCTCCACCCGATCTAATTTCTTTACCAGTACATTCAGTGATAAAATCCAATCTCAAAGTTTTCATAATTTTACTAGTTTATTCGGGTACATCTCCAATGTTGGAAAATGTATGTATCCTAAGGTTTTTTACAGGTTGCCCCCCCACACACACACTTCAAAAATCAAGTAAGTCTCTGCTAGTGGCAGTTTACCAGACTTAAAGTCCAGCCCTCTACTTTACCCTAGGTTACTAAATGGCAAAAATCTCTCCTTTTTTTTCTTTTTTCTTTTTTTTTTTTTTTTTTGTTTGTTTGTTTGTTTTCTCAAGACAGGGTTTCTCTGTGTAGCTTTGGAGCCTATCCTGGATCTCGCTCTGTAGACCAGGCTGGCCTCGAACACACAGAGATCCACCTGGCTCTGCCTCCCAGTGCTGGGATTAAAGGCATGCACCACCACCGCCCAGCCCAAAAATCTCTCCTTTAAGTGGCATTAAAATTCACACAACTAAGCTTTCCTTCTCACAGCCAAGACAACGCTGTCTGGATCCTAAAGAAGTGGAAAGTAGGGAAAGAATAAGAACCATGACTACTAGCCATGAGCCAGCATCCTGCTGAGTCTACTTTGTTGTAGCCAGGAAGCAGGGTGACTTGAGAATTGGACTGTGGTCTGCATGAGCAGTGTACCAGAGTATAACCTGTCTGTTAGAACCCAGCTTTGTCGATCTTGCCAGTCCTTGGGTGCACCCCAATGTCAAAGAAAAGATGCTTCAACCTTTTAAGAATACTAGGAAATGGCACACAAGAAATTTGGGGGTTCTAGACTCTCATGTTTCAACCTGTCTGAAACTTCTCCTTAATTAAAGAACAATTTGTATTTTGCTGTTCTCTCAATTTCTGTATTAAAATTCACAAGCAAGACACTGTAGGCAGAAGTTTCTGTGTCTGGCCAGCAACGCCCAAATACCCGGTAGTAGCTCCCCAAATAATTGACTCAGAGGCTTAATATTACTTATAAATGCTTGGCCAGTAGCTCAGGCTTATTACTAACTAGCTCTTAGACTTAAATTAACCCATAATTCTTATCTATGTTTAGCCACCTGGCTTAGTGTCTTTTCTCAATATGACATTCTCATCTTGCTTCCTTTGCATCTGGCTAGTGACTCCTGACTCTACCCCTCCTTATGGTGATATTTTATTTGTACTGAAATGTGATTTTATTTGTATGTTAATAAATAAAGTTGCCTGGGGGTCAGAGCTAATAGCAAGCCACCGCAGAAGCTGGGCAGTGGTGGTGCACGCCTTTAATCCCAGCTCTTGGGAGGCAGAGCTAGGTGGATCTCTGTGTGTTCAAGGATACAGCCAGCATGGAGACACATGCCTTTAATCTCAATACCAACCATAGAAGACCTGGAGGTCTGTACAGACAGGCAGTGACGAGGAAGTCATGTGGTTGGGTTTACAACCAATGAGAAGGCAGAACAGAAAGTCTCTATAAAGACAAACACACAGGAAGTAGGTCTCTTGGCTAAAAAGGATAGCTGCAGCAGGAAGGGTAAGGCTCTTAGCTCTGACCTCTTGGGCTTTCATCTTTGCATTGGCTCTGTGTTTCTTATTTAATAAGACAGTTGGTTACATCTACACCTCCTCTTCTCAGCATTCTTAGTTTGATTGTCCTGCCTACACTTCCTGCCTGGCTACTGGCTAATCAGTGTTTTATTAAGCCAACTGGAGTGACAAATCTTTACAGTGTATAAGAGAATTATTCCACAGCAAGACATAGGTCTATATACAAAATGAGAATATGGAGTTAATTTCTTGTATACTTCATGCATATCTGGAGGATATATAAAAGGATAATAGAGTACTTAGCAATGGATGGTGGTGATTAAGCAATGAGAGGCTCTCAGCTTGGTAAGAGTCATTTACCATCTCTTTTAGAAAGAAACTAAGACTTACTACGTTGGAAGAGAAGGCTGGGGAGGGGTGGGACAGTGGATACTACTAGATGGAGAGAAGGCTGAGGAGGGGTGGGTCAGGGGATACTTTAGATGGGAGCAAGAAGTTCTGGTGGGGGCCAATGAGATGGTTCAGTAAGTAGTCACTTGTGCCAAGCCTGACAACCTAAGTTAAATACCTATCACCAGAACCACATAGTGGAAGAAAACTCCAGTTCCAAGGGATTAGGCACTCTCTTCTGGACTCTGTGGGCACATGCACACACATGGTTCATAGACATACATGCAGGCAAAACACCTATACATACAGAATAAATTGAAATTTTCATTCACAAACTCATTCTCTGATGTAAAGTGCATCATACATGAAATAACAAAATATTTTGTCAAGGCAAATTATTTTATATGAATTTATATATTATATGCACACATATATAACATATGCATATATGTATATATGTATAATATATATATTGTATATATGCACCAGGATTTTTAAAAAGACTGATAAAATGGTAGGAATGATGTTGTGTTTTGTTTTGTTTTGCCTATCTAATACTGATGAAAATTATTAGAAATGTCAAAAGTATTTCAGTTTAAAGAAACTAAGTTAGGGCTGGAGCGATGGCTCAGTGGTTAAGAGTACCGACTACTCTTCCAGAGGTCCTGAATTCCCAGAAACCACATAGTGGCTCACCTGTAATGAGATCTGGTACAATCTTCTGGCCTGCAGGGACACATGCAGGCAGAACACTTATACTTAATAAATAAATAAATCTTAAGAGAGAGAGAGAGAGAGAGAGCGCTAGTCTCAGGGAAACGGATTCTTTCCTGTTATCACTGTGGCCTACCAGGACATAGCATCTGGGATATAGTCCTCCCATGGGGTCTTGTCTTAGCTGTAAAGTGGGTGACCACTGGAAGTAGGGTGTCCCTCTCTCCTTTGTGAGGGAAGGCCAACCTTCCTCCCAGGAACCCAGGCTCAGGTCAAGTTTAAAAAAGGACAAATATCCTACCTGTTCCTGGACTATGAGAAGCGCAATAAGAAAAGAGTCCCCCCCCCCAGCTTGCACCAGTTCCTGTCTTTTCCATCTCTATGGATGAGTCCCAGGTAACCCTACACGTGGCAAGCAGCAAAATTACTCTCCTTTTAGGCTGGTGGTACATCTTCAGCCCTAGCCACTTCCCGAGTTAGGCTTTCCAATCCCCAATTCTTCTCACTGGTCTTCCCAGCACACCTCAACCAGCTTGGTTCACACCCCTTTAACCTACATGATGGCCAGATATCTTTTCACTCATCCTTTTCTGATCCCACCTAATTGTTCCATCCCCCTCTATGGAGCACTATCATGTCTAAATCTCAGGTCCATTTAAATTTAAGTCTCTGAGATTCCAGAGGCTCATACTGCACTCTTAACCCCAAGTGCCCTGACCCATCATGGTCCAGGGCCATCTGATGCCTCAGAGCCCCTCCTCATAGTCTCCACTGCAGACTCCTCAGCACTTGGGAAATGTCACCTGAAAGCATGGGATATCTCCATCCCTGGCCAATTGCTCATAGCCACCCCGTCACAATTATTCTTAAGGACTGTATTAGTTACTTTTCTGTCGCTGTGATGAGACAGCAATGGTGATGGTGCTGTCTTCCAGTCTGGCCCAATCAGGTCATGGTGCAAAGGGAAAAGGTGTAGTAGAAAGTCTCAGGAATGCTTAGGGGTTACCAAATGGTCATAAACAAGACCGGGAGGTTTCTAGAATAATGGCCCTTGGTGGGCTAGCTACTTTTGATAGAAACAAACGTTTCTCACACTTTCTCGGTCTCTCTAAATGAACTCCTGACTGCCTGCTCTACTGCTGTGTGCCACCCAACTTCTTCTCTTTCAGGAGCATGGTACCGGACAGCTGCGGAGATCTGAGCAGAGAGAAATGGAAAACATGGCTGTATAAATAGGGAACACTGGCAGCTTTATCCAGACTTCAGGGCCCAGTTGCTTATCTCTCCATGGGGCTTCTCCTGCTCCTCACCTCCGTCCACTGGTAGCTGTGCATGTCTTGGTTAGTATGACAGCTTAAATGCCTCACCAGGTCCTTTAAACTCAAGGGCTTCCTATTGGAGTCTCAGCTAACAGAATCAGAAACCACCACCTTTCTCTTAAGAACTCTGGCTTTAACCTCTCTAAGCTTGAAGTCCCAACACCTACTGCCAGATCATAGCCCTGGGGTCTCCCTGTCACCTTACTGCAGATCATAGCCCTAGGTCTCTCTGTCACCTTACTGCAGATCATAGCCCTGGGTCTCTCTGTCACCTTATTGCAGATCATAGCCCTGGGTCTGTCTGTCACCTTACTGCCCTATCATAGCCCTGGGGTCTGTCACCTTACTGCAGATCATAGCCCTGGGTCTCTCTGTCACCTTACTGCCCTATCATAGCCCTGGGGTCTGTCACCTTACTGCAGATCATAGCCCTGGGTCTCTCTGTCACCTTACTGCCCTATCATAGCTCTGGGTCTGTCACCTTACTGCAGATCATAACCCTGAGGTCTCTCTGCAGAATTCTTATGTAGAGACAATTGGCACTGCCTATGGTGCTCCCCATGGACAAGAGTCCCCATTCTCCCAACATGAAGTCACCTGGTTCACAGATGGGAATAGTTTTATGGTGGCAGGACACAGAGGTCATGGAGCTGCACCACTTGAGGTATTCCACACCAATCCAAAAATATGAATTAATTGCCCTCACTGGGGTTTCCCAGCTAGAGGCAAGAATGAGCCTTCATACGACACAGATGCTGCCTATTCTTCCAGTGTAACCCATACCCAGTCAGCCATCTAGAGAGATGGTTCTCCCGACTACCTATAACACCCCGATTAAGCATGCCCAACAGACAGCTTGGCTTCCACCCCAAGCTGCCATAGTTCTCAATTCCACCCTTCCTTATCTTCAAAATACCCCTTAGGATACTCAACAAGCTTCACATTAAGGCTTCTCCACCAACCTGGGGGAGTGATTGTGGAGTCCAGAAAAGAAGCTGTTGTTCTTTCCGTGTGGAAAATCCTTAACAGTTTTTGCCAGGCCACCCATTTAGAACTGTTTAGTCCTTGTAACCTGTTTCCAGCTATAATCAAGCTACTGGTGTAGAAGAAATTCAAACTAATAGAATTAATGTTTGAGAATGGTTTAATAGATTCACTTAGAAGACATTAAGTCACACATGTGGAATTTAGCTAATGGACCTGCCTCCAAAACATCCCAAAGGTAAGTAGTGTGCTAACCAGACCTGCTAGAGAGAAGTGAAATTTATGATGCTGTGCTATAAATGTTTGTTTACAATATTCACCAGCCATTAGGTCCATCCCCAAAGAACATGCCTCTAACAGGCAGCTCAAGCAGGCAGTGCAGGGTCACCACCAATGTTAAGTCTTGACTGCCATAAAGCCTCCAGCTTTCTTGAGAAAAGTATAATCCTGTCAAATGGGCAAGATGACCCCAGGTAACAACTATTTGAAAAGAACACCACTGGCATACTTAAGAAATAACTCTGGCTGTGTAAATCTCCCATCTGCCCAAGTGGCCAAACTTGCAGTCTCCTGTCTCTTTTTACATTGTTCGGAGGGTGACTTGGTGACCTGAAAAAGAGATGGAAGGATGACAGCATATGTGGAATGCACAAGCCTGGGGTGTATACAAGTTAGTAAACCTTCTATTCAAGGCTGGCTCCTTTTTGAGCACTATAGCCTGAGCAGAACAAACACCATTAAAGAGCTTTTCCTTCATGAATCTTCTGTGCAGAGTGATTCCCCCTGGAAAGGCATAATATTTCTGTAACACGACAAGCCTATCACTGTGATTCATCTGTCCAGGGTTAAGACTCCATAGCCAGAAGCTTAAAGCACCTAGTTCTTTGAGCCTTTTGAAAATCTGTCTCCTGTTGTAGTGACATCCAAGCGAATGCCCCCAGATCCCTGTGAGTAAGTAAGACTCTTACTTTTCTGAATTCTATGATATAATTTTTACAAGCTCTCTCCTCTTACTCCCCAGAATTCCGACATGTTCCATTACAGCCTGTTTCTTCAAGGAGACCTCAAAGACTATTATTCCTAGACAGAGGTCTTCACATACCTCAAGATATAACCCCAGTTTATATTTTTGTATAAATCCAAATGTGATTTACTGGGGCCTACTCGGTGTCATTTTACTCAGATACATCTGTCTTTTGAAGCTGACCCAGAAAGGCAACTTCCTTTACTCACTCCAGCAGTGTCCATGAAAGCCCTGCCATCCCAGCATGCCAAGTGAGCATGTCTCATAAAGAAGAGAGAGCGATAGGGACAGAGCATAAGCAGAATTCAGAAGCCAAGACACTTCAGTGGAGGGTCTGTCCTGTGACAGAAGTGACTAAGAAACTTAAAGCTGTTAAATTGTCCCTGCTTGGGACATCTACAACTACCCCAGGCTATCTCCAAACTATTGGTTATCAGTGATAATACACACAGATTGGTCTAGTGCTACTCTGTGGAGTGAAATTCTAAAAGCCATCTCCTAAAGCCAAGTGGACAGAGAGAAAGAAACAGGACAATCAGCTTGCCTGTGCACTCACAGGATGGACCCAGACACACTGTAGAAACCAGAGCTGTGAGCAAAGTAGTAGTAACCAGGAATTCCGTAAAGGTGTCTACCTCCTAACTTCAGGTTTGGAACTGTCTTAGCCTGTTTTGGGTTGGGTTGGGTACTTTATTGTGGTGCATGATAACGTAACACACATGCAGATGAGCAGCATATGGAGAGAGCTCACATCTGTGGCATGGTCTTACTTTATAATAACCTGCTCCTGTGGCAGCTGATCTAGTCCCTTCAGACATAGCCTCCATGACCTTGCACTGTCCCATAAAGCTCCACCTCTTAACCCTTCACCATCTCACAGTACTGTTATATCAGGGATCAAACGTCCAACACATGAATCTTTGGGGACAAATAGTTCAAAACCATAATGGGGATAGCACAGTTATGGCCACATCATCTCATTCTCTGAAGGACTCTTATAGAAGTTATTGTGGTGATACATTGTTTGTAAGCTAAAAAATAAAACTTGCCTGAAGATCAGAGGACAGAGCCAGGCACAGAGTTAGCCACAGAGGTCAGGTAGTGGTGGCACACTCCTTTAATCCTAGCACTTGGGAGGCAGAGGTAAAGATCCATCTAGATTTCTGTGAATTCCAGGCCATACTAGGCTATATGAGATTAATCCAATATAAAAGAGAAACAGAGCCAGGTAGTGGTGGCACACACCCTTAATTCCAGCACTTGGGATCTCACGCCTTTAATCCCAGCATTTAGGGAGGTTGAAACAGGAAGTGATATGCCTGGGCAGAGAAAGGAATATAAGGCAGGAGGAGACAGGAATTCACTCTTTCAGGCTGAGGAGTTGATGAGGTAAGAGGTGGTAGCTGCGGCTTGCTCTGCTTCTCTGACTTTTCAGCTTTCACCCTGATATCTAGCTCCAGGTTTTTATTGTAAGAGCATTTAGGATTCGTGCAACAAGTCATAACAGAATGGCATCCATACACAGCTGAAGAGGAAGAGACAGAAAAATCTTCAATATCTTGTTTATGGTCCACACATTGTTGGAGACTAATAGGAATAAGACCCCTGTCTGATTCAGGTGGCTTCTCTTAAGAGGGTACAATATAGCTGGGCAGTGGTGGTGCACGCCTTTAATCCCAGCACTCAGGAGGCAGAGCCAGGCGGATCTCTGTGAGTTTGAGGCCAGCCTGGTCTACAAAGTGAGTTCCATGTCAGGCTCCAAAGCTACAGAGAAACCCTGTCTCGAAAAACCAAAAAAAAAAAAAAAAAAAGAGGGTACAATATTACAGAACACATTTGCCTTGAGGAGAATTCCAGTTATGAATTGTCTCTATCCCCTGTGGGCAGAAATAGCATGACCTCTGAATCTTGGCTCCCTTTCCTCTCCCTGTCTCCTAGAATGGTGAGGGAGGGAATGAGTAGACAAATGAAAAACAAGACCTTGGGGCTGGAGAGATGTCCCAGCCATTTGGAGTACTGGCTGCTCTTCCAGAGGACTCAGGTTCAATTCCCAGCACCCACATGGCAGCTAACAACTGTCTGTAACTCTAGTCCCAGGGCATATGATACCTTCTGGCATCTAAAGGTGCTGCATGCACATGGTGTATAGCTTTACATGCAGGCAAACACCTATACACAAAAAGTAAAAATAAATAACAGATTCATAGTTGTCACCTGGCCATGAGTTTCATTGTGAGTTTTGTAAGCTGTGCCTCTTGGTTTGCTTGGCTTTTATCAGGTAACATCTGTCTCCAGTTTGGGAAGTCTGTATTCTTCCCAGGTTCAGATTCTTGGTGTAGGTCTAATGTTCTAAGACCCTGAAATGGCAGCAACCACCCTAGAAGTCTCCACGGGGATCCTGTGCCCCACCTTCAGTGCTGAGCAGAGACCAACATGACTCCAACAAGCCTCAGAACCTGCTCATTCTCCGCACTACAAAGTATGTGAGAACATGCTGCTTTCATCCAGATTTCCCTGGCCTCTCCCTCTGCCAACCACAAAATACCCAGTAATGAGCTCTGGTGTGGGTTAGCAGATGCAGGGCAACAACCTCATGATAGCACCAGATCATGTTGTCAGGGAAAGTGCTACCCACATGCAACTGGATCCCTCCACTGTGCTGGTTTACAAGGTTCTGTGAGTGGTGCTGGGTGTTTAGTAAGCAGATACCAATGGCTAATTATATATATATACTTTTAATTGGAGAGATAAATTAACAAGATAATGCAAGAAGCTTCAGTTGATAAAGGGTTTTTGTGACACTCTGGACCATTCAGATGATGTTGCGCTGTTATATTGGTTGCTCTTCTTGCACATTTGGCTTCCTCTGCTCACACCATGAGAGAAGATTAGTACAGAACTCACTGTCCTTAGCTCTAGCAGTAATGGTGTTCACTGTTCTGACGACACACCATATGTGACACCCCTCCAGTATGATTACTTCCCAAGGAAGTGTTTATTTCTATTAAGTTGGATTTGCAATCAGTACAAATCAAATATTAATTAGCTAAAGCTTTGTGTTAAGAGAAAAAGACAAAGTTTTCTGAGAGGATGAAAGGCATGTCATTGTGGTAGTTAATTTTGGTTTGCTCTTCTCAAATGAGATTATCTTTTCCTTACTTTCAAATGTGTGAACTCAAGAACTAACAATTAATTCATGCTGAAATCACCAAAAATAAATGGCAAAACTTGATGAGGTATAACTAACTATTCTGACCAGAGAAAGAGAGATTTTAAAGGGAGAGGCTTGTATTATCAGGTTTTGAAACAATGGACTCCAGAGAATTAATATTTCCCCAGGAATCTCATGCTTGAAGGGGGGAAAAGCTAAGACTCAGTGCCAGCCAGAGGAGGACATTGCCTCCTCTATATCAAGAGATTCACACAATTCTGACCACTCCCCAGACCACCATAGGGGACAGAGCAAAGTTGAAACAATGAGAGGTCAGTGGTGAGCCGGACCACACCTGGACCAGAACTGCTTGGCTCTGGACACCTCTGGCCCTCTATACCTAAACATTATGTTAGTTCCCCAAAGATAGATTTGGGGATTCACTGGACCCCTTTTTTTGTTCCTTTTACCAACATGACCACACTGAATAGATGTCTCAGCTTTTCAGTATCACTTACCTCTTTAATTGGTGTATTGGGCCGGAATTGTGTTAGAAACTAGCTGTGAGGGACGCTGAGAAACAAGGCTTAAAGACATCTCTGTTGTGATTGTGTAACCATGAAAAACGTTACATCTATACTATCTTGGTGCATTTAGGGAGAGTTATAGCTGACTAGTCTTTTTAACATAGCATTTTCATTTATTATTTGAGAATTTCGTATTTGTATAGTGCATTTTGGTTGTATTTATCCTTCACTCTCCTCCACCTTCAACTTCTCCAGGATCAGCCCCCTACCACTTTAATCTCTTGGTTTTGGTTTTGGTTTTTTTTTTTTTTTTTCAAGAACACACGGAGTCTAATTTGTGCTACCCGTATGTACTTGGGCACTGGAGTGCTGCCAACATACTAAGGGCCTTAAAGAAAACGGACTGTCCCTCCCATAGTACCACCAACTGTCAATATCTTCTCAGCTAGGGGGAGGGACTAATGAGCCCCTCCCTCATCCGTGCTGGAATGGGGGCGGCTCAATCTTGTGCAGGTTTGTGGAGGCAACCACAGATGCTGTGAGTTCATGAGTGGAGCGGTCCTGGCGCGTCCAGAAGACACTGTTTTGTCCCAGTCTTCCCTTCCGGCTCTGTTTCTTTCCCCACCCCCCCCCAGACACACACACCCCCTTCAGTATGTTCCACGAGCTTCGGTGTGGAGGAATGTGATACAGATGTGCTATTTATGGCTGAGCACGCCGTAAGCCCTTATTTTCTTCACTTTGACCAGCTTGTATCTCTGTCTTAACTGCCACTTACTACCCAAAGAAGCTTCTCTGACGAGGACTGGGAGCTGCTAACATATGCAGAACTTCATACTATGTCCATGGAGCAAAACACTAGTGGTATGTTCACTGCTGGGCCTATGAGCTCCCCAGAACCAAACTCTAGGGCAGATTTAGAATATCGGGCATGAGTTTCTTCCTGTGGAGTGAGCCTTATCATAAAACAATTGATAACCCCCATAACATTCATGTCACCATTTTCCCCATGGGCATACTTTGCCAGGCTGGTCGGTCATTATTGTAGTCCACAGGGTTCGTAGCTGGATAAGACTGTCAATGGCATTTCTTCCCCAGCAGTTTGGATAGCATCTTCCAGCACTGTGAGGACTGGCCAGCAGGATGGAAGCTTCCAGATCAATACCAGCTTGATTTCTCTATGTCCTGTGACCAAAGCGTGTGGTATCTTCATCTTACCATCAAGTTTTGATGGACAGCAAAGAGCAAGAGACCCCTCTGACCAACATCATGTGGAGAGGTACCCCACACCTGGCCCTAGGCTTTTATTTGGCAACCTGTGGCTTCTGGGAAAAGCATTATTCCCTTGGACATATTTATTTCTCCTTCTGAAAGCTCTCTACAGTCCCATAGCCTATTTTTAACTGGGTTAGGTTTTGTTTGTTTTGGTAATTAACTTTAAGTTCTTGCTATATTCTAGATACAAATAATCCTCTGTCAGATATACAGCTGGCGAAGATTTTTTTCCCAAAGATTTTTTGCAGCCTGCTTCTTTAGTAGATTAACAGTTTCCTTTGCAGTACAGAAGCTGTTCAACACAGCAAGTCCTGGGTCACCCAGGACTACAGAGCGAGACACTGTCCCAAAGACAAAGAGGGCAAGACTACATGTTAGAAGCCTTACCAAAAAAAAAAACCCTCAAACAACAACAAAAACAGTTGAAATAATATATGATGTTTGTTTTTCCTGCAAGGGAAAAGGTCTGTAAATGAATTTATTAAGTCAGGTGAAATTTTCACAGGGAAACAGCTTGAAGCCATGAAAATCAGTTCCTGGATGAACAAAGCTTTAGTAATGAGTGTTGTTCAAACAGTGGGAAGGGTCTCTCCTTACACATACAACAGTCCTGCTGGGACACAGTGAAAACTGCTGAGAAGAGCTTCTCCTTGAATACCAGACCTTCAGGATCAAACTAAACTGAAACGGAATATGAAGACTGAACGAGGAGCCACCAGGCAACCCCTTACAACTGTCCCTTCTCCACACATCAGCGCTGAGAACACAAGAAGGCGGCTCGCATTTCACCTCTCGAACACAGGGCCTGGCTGAGCCAAAGCCAGCTAAGCTGAAGAACACAAGGCTGACTCCACCGCTCACTTGCTGCAGTTTGCCACAGGCTCACTTTGGAAGGAAGGAAGCCTCTTCCAGAGACACTTCCAGATGTCAAACCAAAGCCAGGTTCTGATTAGGAGCTGGAGCCAGAACCAGAGTCAGTCAGAGCCAGTCAGAGTCCGTCAGAGCCAGGGCCCGATCTAGACTCTGATGGAGAATAGTCCTCAGAAAAGTGATCCAACAGGTGGTCAGTGGTTAAGAGTGCATGCTGCTCTTGCAGAGGATCAGAGTTCAGTTCCCAATATCCACGTGCAGTGACTCCCAACCACCTCTAACTAACTGATACCCTCTTCTGGCCTCTGTGAACACTGCACTCTATACACACACACACACACACACACACACACACACACACACACACACACTTAAAAATAAAGTCTAAAAACAAAATAGAAGACCACAGTTGCCTATTGCCAAACAGATTACTATACCCATCACCCACCAAAACTGTCATAACTCATGGGGAGAAAAAAAAAACATTCCATGAGAAAAGCAGGCTAAAGGCATTTATGACCATTAGGCCAGCTCTATAGAGGATATCGTAAGGAATTCTTTAGACTAAAGAGAATAATAAACATATCAAAGAAAGTCCAGGGGGAAACAAGATAATTGAACAGTTGTTAAACATAAGGACAGGGAAAATACCAACACTACAAAAATGTTATTTAAGGTGAGGGGGCTGGAGAGATGACTCCATGATTAAGAGCATGTACTGCTCTTGCAGAGGACCTGAGTTTGATTACCAGCACCCATGTTGGGCTGCTCATAGTCAGCTGTAATTCCAACTCCAGGGGGCTCTGAAGCCTTTGGCCTTCACAGCCACCTGTGTGCGTGTCACACACACACACACACACACACACACACACACACACACACACTTTTTTAAAAACTGAATATGAATAGTCTCAGTTCCCCAGTCAAAACACACAGACTAGTAGGTTGGCTTAAAATCAGACATCAGGGGCTTCAGGGACAGCTCAACAATGAAGGTGCTGTCCTGGTTGGGTGTTTTGTTTTGTTTTTTGACAACTTGACACAAACTAGAATTCTTTGGGAAAAGGAAGCTGAATTGAGAAAATGCCCCCATCAGATGGCCTATAGGCAAGTCTGTAGGGCATTTTCTTGATTAAGGATTGATGTGGGTGGGCCCAGCCACTGAGGGTGGTGCCACCCCTGAGTAGGTGGTCCTGAGTAGTATAAGAAAACAAGCTGAGCAAGAGGATAAGTAATGGTCTTCCATGGCTTCTGCTTCATTTCCTGCCTCCAGGTTCCTGCTTAGTTTCCCTCAGTGGATCTGTGACATGGGATGTGTAAATCAAATAAACCCTTTCCTCCCCAACTTGCTTTTTGTCATGGTGTTTCTTCACAGCAACAGAAACCCCAGCTAAGACAGATGCTTACTGTGAAGATTTGTGTTTGATCCTTAGAAACCCACACAGTGGAAGAGACTCCTACAAATTGTCCTTTACCCTCCCCATGTGTGCCCTGGCTTATACATGTGCGCATGTGTCTACATACTCACACACAAAGAGAGACAGAGACTAAATAAACTTAAAAAATTTTTAACTTCCAGGATTCATCAATTTTCTGCTCCCAAGAAACCAATCTTACCAACAAAGAAAGATACTACCTTAGAGTGTGTGGCGGTTTGAATAGGTGTGGCCCCCATAGACTCGTGTGTTTGAATGCTTGGTCCATAAGGAGTGGCACTGTTAGGAAGTATGGCTTAGTTGGAGTAGATGTGGCCTTGTTGGAGAAAGTGTGTCATTGTGCGGGTGGGCTTGCTGGTCTCATATGCTCAAGCTATACCCAGTGTGGTCTGCCTATCCTGTGAGACCTTCACATTGACAATCACTTCTGCTGCCTGTGGATCAAGATGTAGAACTCTCAGCTCCTTCTCCAGCACCATGTCTGCCTGTGTGCCACCATGCTTCCTGCCATGATGATAATGAATTAAACCTCTGAAACTGTAAGCTAGCCTCAGTTAAATGTGTTCCTTTATAAAAGTTGCTGTGGTCATGGTGTCTCTTCACAGCAATAAAACCCTAAGACAGGACAGGATGAAAGAATGGAAAAAGGTATTCAAAGCAATTGGAACCTGGAAATAAGAAGCTGTTGCAATTTTAATATGTGAGAAAATAGATTTCAAAACTAGTCATAAGAGATAAATAAAACTTCTTCATGCTGATTGTCATAGTTAGGGTTTCTACTTCTGTGAAGAGACACCATGGCCACAGCAACTCTTACAAAGGAAACTATTTAATTGGGGCTGGCTTACAGTTCAGAGGTTTAGTCATTATCATCATGGCAGAAAGCATGACTGACTACATGCAGGCAGACATGGTGCTGGAGACATAGCTGAGAGTTCTACATCTGGATCTGCAGGCAGCAGGAAGAGACTGTAACACACTGGGCCTGGCTTAAGCTTCTGAGACCTCAAAGCCCACCCCCAGTGACACACTTCCTCCAACAATGCCTCACCTACTCCAACAAGGCCACACTTCCTAATAGTGCCACTCCCTAGTGACCCAACATTCAAATACATGAGTCTATGGGGAACATTCCTATTCAGGCCACCACACTGATTAATGGAAAAATCCATCATTACAATTTTAAACATATATGCACTAAATACAAGCACACCCAATTTCATAAAATATATTCTGCTAGATAAAATGAACTTAACAGACATCTTTAGAACATTCCACCCAAACATTGCAGAATACACATTTTTCTCAGAAGTCCATGAACTTTCTCTAAAGCAGGTGCTATATTAGTTTCAACAAGTACAGGAAAAATCAAAATAACTTTTGCCATTCTGAGTACAATAGAATCAAGCTAGAAATCAACAGTAAGAGAAACTACAGAAATAAACAAACTCATGAAGATTAAACAACACACTACTGGATGATGAATGGATCAATGAATAAATCAAGAAGAAAATTTAAATTTTCCTAGAATCGATGAAAAGAAGCTGGGTGTGGTGGTGCATGCCTTTAATCCCAGCACTCGGGCAGTAGAGGTAGGTAGATCTCTATTCAAGGCCTCATCTACATATTGAGTTGTAGGCCAGCCAGGGCTACACAGTGAGACAACGTCTTTAAATAAATAAATGCAAGAAAGAAAATAAAAACATAGAATACCAAAAATATGGGCTATAATGAAAGCTGTTCTAAGAGAGGGGTCTATATCTACAAGTGCCTACATGAAAAACAAAATCAGATCTCACATAAATAGTTTAATGATGCAGTTTAGGACCTTGAACAAACAGAAACAAGCCAAAAACAAAGCAATAGATGTAAAGAAACAATTAGGATCAAGGCAGAAATTAATAAGGTAGAAACAAAAAAGTCAGTGAAATAAAAAGTTGGTTCTTTAAAAAGATAAGATTGACAAATCCCTGACCAAACTAAGCAAAAGAGAGAGGTCTTTTAATAGAACTAGAAAGAAAAGAGAGAAAATAGACACCAATGAAATTCAGCAAATCTCAAGGACATACCTTAAAAACTTATTCCACTAAATGGGAAAAAATCTAAATGCATATGATCTGCCAAAGTTAAACCAAGATAAGATAAATACAGTAACAGATCTATAAAAAGCAACAAGACTAACCCACAGACTTTAATCCTACCACTTGGGAGGCAGAGGCAGATCTCTGTGAGATCTCTCTTAGAACAGCTTTCATTATAGCCCATATTTTTGGTATTCCTATGTTTTTATATAGGCCAGCCTGGTCTATATGGCATAAATGGACTTGAGGACCAAAATCACATGGTAAACTCAATAATGCATAGAAGGGCTTTCACAAAAATCTAACATCCCTCAATAAAAGCTCTGAAGAGACTGGCAATAGAGGAAATGTACCTCAACATAATAAAGACTGTATGTGACAAACCCACAGCCAACAGGTCTTTCTTTGGACCGCTAGCTCCTGAGTAATGACACAGAGACTTATTAATTATGAGAGCTTGGCTTTAGCTTAGGCTTGTTCCCTACTGAAAACTTAAATTAACCTGTTTATATTAATTTATGTTCTGCCACATGACTCGTTACCTCTCCTCAGTACCATACCTCCAACTTCCTCTGCATCTCACTGGTGAATCTCCTGCCTCTCAGATTCTTCCCAGAGTTCCTATCTCTCCCAGGAAGTTCTGCCTATCCTCTCCTGCCTAGCTATTGACCATTCAGCTCTTTATTAAACCAATCAGAAGATGCCTCAGTCAGGTGAGGTAAAACAGACACATCTTCACACAGTGTGATCAAATATCCCACAACACTCATGTTAAATGGATAAAAAAGCATTCCCACTAAGATCAAGAATAAGAGAAGGGTGCCCACTCTCTCTATCTCTACCCACTATAGTGCTCAGCCAGCAATAAGACAAGAGATATAAATAAAAGGGATACAAATAAAAAAGAACCAAAATATTCCTATTTCCAGATGATATAATTCTATATATATGAGATTCCAAAATCTCCACAGAAAACTCATAGATCAGCAAAGTGGCAGAATGCAAAGTTAACCTACTAAAATCGGTAGGCTATGCCAGTAAACATGATGAAGATAAAACTCAAAAACATTACAGATTGTCTCAAAACAAAATAAAAATGCCTTGGGATAAACCTAAGCAAGGGAGTGAAAGACCTTTACAATGAAAACTTTAAAACACTGAAGAAAGAAATCGAGGAAGGCACTGGAAGATGGAAAGATCTCTCATGCTCATGGATTAGAAGAATTAAGTTTATGAACATTACCATTCTACCAAAAGCAGCCTACAGATTTAATGCAATCCCCAACAAAATTCCACTAACATTCTTCACAGAGAAATACAATCCTAAAGTCCATATAGAAAAACCCACAAAAAAAAAAAAAAAAACCCTAGATAGTCAAAGCACTCCTGAGAAAAAAGAATAATGCTGGAGAAACAGCACTATCTGATTTTAAGTTATACTGCAGAGCCATGGTAATGAAAGCAGTGTGCCACCACCATAAAAACACACAAAATTCAGATCAAAAGAACAGAATCCAGGACCCACACACAAGCCCAAACATCTACAGCTGCCTGATTTTTGACAACGATGCCAAAAATACGTACTGGAGAAAAGACAGTCTCTTGTTGTGGTGCTGGGACAACGGGACATCAAGATGTAGAAGAATGAAACTGGGTTTGTATTTGTTACCCTCCACAAAGATCTACTTCAAAGGGGCCGAAGACCCTAACTCAAGACCTGAAACAACAAATGGGAAGACGTAGGCGAAGGTGAGGATTTCCAAATTAAACTCCAGACTCTTGGAAAATAAGGACAGCTCACCAATAAGTGAGACCTCATGAAATCAAAACACTTCTTTACATCAAAAGAAATGGTCAATTATGTAAAAGACAACCTAGAGAATGGGAGAAAATCTCTGCCAGCTGTACATCCCACAGAAAATTAATATCCAGAGTAAACAAAAAACCAAACAACAAGAAAATGGACAACCCAGTCACAAAGAGGACTACAGGAGTAGGCTGTCTTCCTACACAATGCTGGGCAAGGAAACCCCTGAAACCCCCAAAGTGATTCAAAATAATTGTCTTTGCTACTGGCTGCCTACCAGAACTTGATGATAAGACCATATTGCTGAAGATACCATACATCTTGGTTACAGAATATAGAGAAATAAAGCTGGGGCTGGAAGCTTCCTCCCCATTGGCTAGCCCTCATGGTGCACGCAATGCAACTGACCGCCCAGGTAAGGTATGCCAATAGGTGCAATGGTGGCCAAGTTTGTTCTGAGGATCTGAAGCCAATTCTACAGAGGGAAATCATGTCTGATACTGTAAATCTGGTCAAAACCCCATGGTTGGGAAGATCATTAGACCCTAGTGGGGAAGCTACTGCTGTTGCTTTGGTAAATAGACATGATGTACCCATCAAATTGAAATTGAGTAGAACCTTGGGGCATGATATGGAGCTCAAATTAACAGTAGCTAGGAGTCCTTGTACAACAATGTGTCCTCCAGCTTTTTGTCCCAGGAGGGTCAATATTCTTCACCCTTTACAGGGCACCTGAATTTTCAGCTTTTGTGAAATTCTTGATTATACCACTAATCCTTTGTAAAAAATAAAATAAAAAGGGGCTCACAAAGCCTCCTGCACTCTGAAGCCTTGTGAGTCCCTTCCAAGGGCTTCCTCTGAAAGTATGTTGATGGTGAGGCAGGAGAATCAATAAGGCAGAGAGTGGGATCCAGAAGGACTCCCATAAAGCCTTGCAAAATTAGCATATGAAAAAATCAAGGTGGCATAAATCAAAGATTGGAAACCACCCCTATGAAGCTGACTGAAACCTGCTCACACTGCTGGCATGGGCACAGAGGCACTCCAGAGTGTCTATGGGTAGCCTGTGGCCCACTATGATACCACTGGGTGGAGATACAGAATGCTGGGGAGTCAGGAAGTTGTATATAGAACTACATGTAACAGAACATGCAGGAGAAAGGTTCCCTATGCAAATGAGCCCAAAAGCCCACACTAAGGTAACAGAAAAACCCCAGCTCTGCCGGACTGTTGAGCTGCTGAGCCTCCCTGTCCCAGCCAGATTCCTCCCTTGGAAGTGTATCTTTTCCTAATATTGTTTCTGCTGCAACTCCATGTCTCTAATTCCTTGCTAAGGGATTAGAAGAACCTGGAATCCCTCTCAGTATCAGCTGATACCAACAAGAAACTTGGTACCATTCTGGTTCTGCAGACTTGCTAGTCCGTGGTAACGGTGGTTTTCAAAGCAGCCAAATGAACATTCCCTAAAGGCAGGCAGCACTAGAAAAAGCTGCTGAATAAATAAGCAGGTGACTTCAGTGAGGACAGTCATCGGTGCTGGCTCAGGTCCAAAGTGTAGATTCCAGGACTCAGGAACACTTGCCTAGCATGCAGAAGGCCCTTGGCTTAATACTGAGCCCTGGAGGGGGAGGGAGGACAGCAAGGAGATCCCATTGTCTATTTCCCATAATCTGCACTTTAAACAGAAACCCAGAGGATAATTTATACCTTTGTCCCAATCAGGGACTCAAGACACTGGGAAAGAGCTGTGCAATAAGCTCACACCTTCCCTGGCTGGATGCAAGTAGTATCGTTGTTATGAGGCGAGCCTGCAGTTCCTACCCCTCCAGGGCCCTCATGTATAAGTGATGCCTGAAACGTGAGGCCACACTGTCCCTGGCAGAGGAACCAAAGCAGAGGAGTGTGTGGATGGATTGACAGGCTGAAAACTCGTTGCTTCCTTCCCCATCTTTCTCCCCAACAAAACCTACCTCTACTTTCAATCTCAGAGAAGCTGCAACTGCTGTCAGGTCCCAGGAAGAGAGGCCAGTGACCATGACAGCATGAGAGCACCCCAGGCTGGAAGTTTATGAAGATGTGAGCCAGTGTGAGGACCTTGATATTCTGATGCCCATGAGCCGCCAGTTAAAGAGCCTGGAGGAGGAAGGTGAGTCCTCAGCTTGATCCTCAGGGTCCTACCTACCAGGTCTCTTGGCACAGTGGATATAGAGGAAGCAGTCTTAGGGGCATGGGAAGGCCCTGCATTTGAGTTCAGATCCTACAAATTGAGCTGAGCAACCTCAGGTGGCTACTTAGCCTCTTCCATTCACCAGTGGGATGAGGGTGGTTGTCACTTCCTTGCAGGGCTCATCCGGGAACTGAAAATGGCCTGTGCAGAGGGTCATGTAGAGCCCACATTAATGAACTTGCTGGAACTGGCCACCCATCTGCATGATCTTAAGAACTTATTGCTTACAGCTGTGTCCCCTTAACAATTCTCACCCACTGTGTCTGTCTGCCTGTCTGTTGTACATGGGGAGACGGGAGGGAGTTCTGAACTTAAGACTTTTCCAAGGCATCAGGGAAATGTTGGACTTAGAACTTCTTGAATAAAGTAACAGGAGCCAGGTCCCAGTCTGCAGGCTCCCATGGTGAAATGTGGCTGCTGCCAGGAGACTTTCCAGAGGGCAACCACCTGCCTTCTTCCCGGCCTTGGGCACATGGTGAAGTGAGCAGCTCTCATGCATGGAGGATGGGGATGGAGGGGGTGAGGCAGTGTGGAGGGTGATGGGCTCCTGGGTAGTGTGCCAGGCTCATGTTAGCCCTGAACTTCAGCCATCTCACATTCTTCCTCTCACCACCACCCCCTCATTCCTTCTTTCCTTGCTCAATAACAAGCATAATTCTTTTCTGGGTAGTAGTTGGTTTGACTAGGAAGGAGACATGAGGTCATGTTGTTGGTTGTTTTTATTCTTTTGGGGGGCCTACCACCCAGCTCCCAAATAAATCACATACAGAAATTTATTTTAATTATAAATGTCCGGCCTTAGCTTGGCTTGTTGCTAGTCAACTTTTCTTAATGTTAAATTGTCCTGTCTTTTGCCTCTGGGCTTTTCCCATTCTCTTACTTCTGTAAATCTTACTCTTACTCTGTGGCTTGCTATGTAGTTGGGTGGCTATCCCCTGAAGTCCTCCTCCTTCTCTGACTACTTCTTCTGCTCCTCCCAGATTTCTCCTTCTATATATTCTCTCTGCCTGTCAGCCCCACCTATGTCTCTCTCCTGCCTCACTATTGGCTGTTCAGCTCTTTATTAGGCCAGTTAGGTGTTTTAGACAGGCAAAGTAACACAGCTTCACAGAGTTAAACAAATGCAACATAAACAAAAGCAACACGCCTTAAAATAATATTCTACAGCAAGGTCAAGCAGAGATGGCTTGCTGCTCAGCCTCTGCTTCAACAAGGATATTCCCAGAATTAGAGACACTTTGAGCTTTGCCTTGGTAAGCTATGGACATTCATTATCCCAGGGACAAGTAGCACCCAGCAGGTGGTGCAGTCAGGACCCACACCCAAAGGCCTCCTCCCTCCAAAGGGCACCTCTCATCTCCCAACAATCTTTTTGTAGCCGGGGCTTAAGCAGCTCCCCCTGGGAATGTGATTACATCATTTCTGTGACCTGTGAGGAAGATAGCCAGCCCCCAGGGACAAGAGAAGCTGAAGAGGCCCTAGAAGGTACAAAGAGAGAGATTCTCCTCCATTGCCACAACTTCAAATTCTCATGTCAATAAACGTATCTAAACACAGAAGACTGTGCTAATGAATGCTAAAGTCCTGCACACTATTGCCACTTCCTGGTCTCCTTGTGCTTGCAATTGCTTCCCAAGTGATGGGATTACAGCCATGTGCCACTATACCCAGCTACTTATGAATATTTTGAAATACTTAATTTGTATAATAATTTATTTGTGTGTTATAAGCCAATCACGTAAGCTCCTTTAATCTTTTTTACTTTGAATTTTCCATACAATTATATTTTGATCATTTTCCCCTTTCCCCAACTCCTCTCAGATACCCCCGACCTCCCTACCCACCAAACTTGATGTTCTTTTTCTCTTTCTCAACCTCTCCCCACCCCCCCCCCGCCAAAAAAAAACCCATAAAAATGAAAATCAAAGCTAACCAGCAGCCTGGCAGTGGTAATACACACCTTTAATCCCAGCACTCAGGAGGCAGGCACAGGCGGATCTCTGTGAATTCGAGACCAGCCTGGTCTACAGAGTGAGTTCCAGGACAGGCTCCAAAGCTACACAGTAAAGCCCTGTCTTGAAAAACAAAAATAAAACCCTAACAAACAAAAGAGAAAATTAAATAAGTCCAAAATAGAAATATGCCAAAACAAAACAAAATTAAATAAGTCCACACACACACAAACAAACAAACAAATAAAACCAACAAAACATGGAGTTTTTTTGGCCAACTACTGGACACGTGGTCTACCCTGGAGTATGGTTGATATACTCAGTGACACTCCATCAGAGAAAACTGATTTCCCCTTTCCCAGCAGATATCAATTGCAAATAGCTTCTTAGTGAGGGGTGAGACCTCATGTCTACTTCCCCTCCCAGTGCTGGGACCTTGTCTGGCTTAACCCCTTGCAGGTCATATATGTGCTGCCATGATCTCCTTGAGTTCAAATGTGTGTCAGTCCTGTTGTGTCTGGAAGACATTGTTTCCTTGGAGTCATCTATCCCCTCTGGCTCTTACAATCTTTCTGCCTCCTCTTCCTCATAGATCCCTGAGCCTTGAGAGGAGGAGTTTGATGAAGACATCCTATTTAGGACTGAGCACTCCAAAATCTCTCAGTCTCTGTACATTGTCCAGTTGTGGGTCTCTGTGTGGACTCACATCTACTGCAAGAAGAATCTTCTCTGATGTGGGTTAAGTGAGGCATTAATCTATGGATGTAGCAAAGGGTCATTAGGAGTCATTTTACTGTTACGTTCTTTTAGCAGAATAATAGCATTTGGTTTTCCCTAAGTCATGACCTATCTAGCCTCAGGTTCTTGGCCCCATTAGCAGTGTCAGGTATGTGTTCCACCTCATGGAGTGGGCCTTAAATCCAATTTTTAAAAGTGGCTAATTACTTCCCTAAAATTCGTGCCACCATTGCACCAATATATCTTGCAGGAAGGTTGCTGTTATAGGTCACAGGATTTGTATATTGATATTGATCATAACCTTTCACCTCTGGCAGGTGTAAAGTACCTTACACTATCATGAACTCTATTCAGGAGGGCTGTAGCTTTCAGTTAGGCACCAGCTCCACTTCTCTGTGTTGAATGACATAAGGAAGTGTTGTCTTCAGCAATAGGGCCTTACCATCAGGTTGTGGAGAGCACCCAATAGCCTGTAACGTTTGGGGGCTTCCATGGTACTCTTGTGGCCAATGACTCAACAAGATGTAGCCCATTCCTGGCACTAAAGGTTTTACTTGGTGACATAAGATGTCTAGTTGTGGCATCATCCCCTCATTATTTGGTGATTCAATTTATCTTCCTTTCATATTGTATATATTTCAGGAAGCTTCCACAGTAGTAGGTTTCCATATGGCTTTTCAAAGGTCCTTTAGAGTTAGCTGTCCCTCCCCCTATTGCTGTGGGATGTCTTTCTGTATGCTGTGAATATGTGTTGCTCTCATTGGAATTGGTATTGGTATTGGTATTAATAAATAAAGCTGTATTGGCCTATGGCAAGGCAGCTTAGAGGCAGGCAGGAAATACAAGTAGATAGACAGGAAGAAGAAGGGCAGAAGGGAAGAGACATGAACCAGCCACCCAAGGAGCAACATGTAATGGGACACAGGTAAAGCCATGGAACATGTGGCAATACATAGAGTAATAGTTATGGGTTAATTTAAGATATAAGAACTAGCTAGCAAGAGGCTTGCCATAGACTATACAGTTTGTAAATAATATAAGCCTTTGTGTGTACTTGGGTCTGAGCAGCTGCAGGACTGGGTAGGACACAGGAAAACTTCCAACTACACCCTATTTCCTCCTTTATCCTGCCTTCCCATCCCTCTCCCTATTTAATCTTCCTATTCTAGTTTCCTCTCTCTCTCTCTCCATAACACTGCGCTCCATTTCCCCTTCATGGGGAGATCCTCTCCTCCCCTCTGGTCCAAATCTCTGTGGTTATTTGAATTGTAGCACATGTATTGAAAGCTTAAATGCTAACATCCACACATAAGAGAAAACATACAGTATTTGTCTTTTGGGGTCTGGGTTACCTTACTCAGGATATTTTTTTTTTCTAGCTCAATCCATTTACCTGCAAGTTTCATAATTTCATTTTTCTTCCTTGACAGTGAGATGTATTACTTAGATGCAGCCGAAAGATGGATCCTGTTTTCTAATCCAATCTATTAATCTGTGTCTTTTTATTGGGGAATTGAGACCATTAATATTGAAAGCTTATTTTTGTTTGTTTGTTTGTTCGTTTGTCTGTTTGCTTTTTGAGACAGGGTTTCCTGTGTAAGCATTGGCTGTCCTGGAACTCACTTTGCAAACCAGGCAAGCCTTGAACTCACAGAGATCCTCCTGCCTCTGCCTCCTGAGTGCCGGGATCAAAGGCATGTACCACTACACTTGGCTAATGTTGAAAGTTATTAATGAGCTGTGTTTATTGATTCCTGTTATTTTGTTCTTGTGATGTGGGCATTTCCTCCCTCATTTTATTTACTATTCTTAGATTAATCATTCCCTATGTCCTTGGATGTAATCTCTTCCAACTGAAGTTTTCTTCTAGCTTCTTCTGTAGAGATGGATTGGTAGAAATTGCTTAAATTTGGTTTTATCATGCAATGTTTTTCTTTCTCCATCTACTGTGATGGAAAATTTGGCTAGGTATAGAATCTGGGCTGGCGTGTGTGGTCTCTTAGAGTCTGTAGATCATCTGTCCAAGTCCTTCTGGCTTTTAGTGTCCGTTGAGAAGCCAAGTGTTATTCTAATTGGGTCTGTCTTTATATGTTACTTGGTCTTTTTCCTTTTCAGCTTTTAATGGTCTTTCTTTGTCCTGTACATTCAATGTTTTGATTATTATGTGTTGTGGGAATTTCCTTTCTGGTACTATTTATTTGGTTTTCTTTATGCTTCTTATATCTTGATAGGCATATCTTTCTTTAAATTAAGGATTTTTTTCTATTTTTGTTAAGATATTTTCTGTGCCTTTGACCTGGGTTTCTTCTCCTTCCTCTATTCCTATTATTCATAGATTTGGTGTTTTCATAGTGTCCCAGATTTCTTGGATGTTTTGTGCCTGAATTTTTTTTAGGCTTTACATTTTATTTGACCAAGATATCAGTTTCTTCTACCTTGTCTTCAACATCTGAAATCCTCTCCTCCATGTCTTGTAATCTGTTGGTGAGGCTGTCCTCTAAGGGTTTTGTTTAATATCCTAATTTTTTTATTTTTGGTTTTTTTTTTTTGTTTGGGTTTTCTTTAGTGATTGCATTTCTTTGTTAAATTCTACTTCCATGTCTTAAAATGTTTTCTTACTTCATTCAACTGTGTTTTTACAATTTCATAAGGCATTTATTTATTCATATCTTCTTTGAGGTCTTGAAGTTATTCATAATTGCTAGTTTGAGTCCTTGTCTTGTACTTCAGCTGAATTGCAGTAGGATTGCTGGCTTCTGGAGGAGGCGTATTGTCTTGGTTGTTTGTGTTTGCTTCTGCACTGGGATCTAGACATCTGGAGTTTTGATGTTTGAAGTCTTTATTGGTATGGATATCTGTTCTCATCTTCGTTGGGTAGGTATTATGTTCTTTTACTGCTGTTGCCTATTCTAGATTCTAGCAACTGTGGTGGATGTTAGGTCCCTGATGTAAACTTTTTCTGAGGGTCTGCAGGTGGCAACAGGAAAGAGCTCTGGGGACACTGGGTTCACACCAAGAGTCAGAGTCCCTAGGGAAAGGGAGTAGGGTGGGAGTAGGGGCTCCTCCAGGCAGGCTAGACCTCAGAGTAAGCCTGAAAAGATGAGAATGAAAGAGATAGGGGGACCCTGGGTCTGTACCAAGAGCTCCTTAATCTTTAAAAACACTTTTGGAGTGTTTCCTCAAAGCATCTCATTGATCAATCATTTTAATTTTTAAATAGACTTTTTTTAACCTGTATGGGTGGTTTGACTGTGTCTATGTCTGTGTGCCCACGTGCATGCCTGATGCTCACAGAGACCAGAAAAGGGTGTCAGATTCCCTGGAACTGGAGTTACAGATGTTTATGAGCCACCATGTGGGTAAAGAGAATTGAACTCAGTCCTCTGGAAGAGCAGCCAGTGACCATAACCATAACTAGAGCCATTTCTCTAGTCCCAATATTATGGGGTTTTTTTAATAGAAATTTTAGGCTTATAGAAAAACTTGGCATAAATTACCTTCCTTTTTCTCTTGCATTAATTCACTGCATGTTATGACCAATATTGAGACATTCTTGTCAAAGTCCAGAATGAACACTAGGATTCATTCTTTGTGTTGTATCTTCTATGGGTTCTGAAAATGTGTAATGTAATAAGTATACTGTCACAACGTTGTTCAGAACAGCATGTTCCCAAAATACCCTGTGGCCCACCTGTTCAATCTTCTCTTCCCACTCAATCCTGGCAGCCACCAATGGTTTTATTGTCTGTGCAGTTTGGACTTCCTAGAGCATTGTGGAGCAATGATACAGTATGAAGTCTTCCTAGGGGG